>JASDQU010188653.1:7486-18689 GCA_032191745.1 Picea mariana | reverse complement strand
TATCTCTTGTATCCAAGACCTGATTTATCATATGGTGATCTTTGACTTTCCAAGATCTCATTCAATATTTTGAGCTATTAAAGAATTTGTTTGATTTATCTACCTTCTTTCTAAGGTCAACAACTTCATCTCCTAACTTATGACATGACTCTTCCTTTTCATTTATTTGATTCTTCAATAGTTCCTCTACCCTTTTGGCTTCTTCAATTTGAGTCTTGAGATGGAGAATAGTTTCAAAACTTTTGTTAATCTCATCATCTACCTTCATATCTTCTTTTTTATTATTTAGTCTTGTGATCTCTTCTTCCTTTTCTTCTAATTGAGTCTTATTACTCTCTTCTTGTTCCTTGAGCATTTCCCTTAACTTCAAGATGTGCCTTTTACTCCTCCTAAGAAGCTTCTTAGTGTTATCTGAAAGATAGCTATAGTCTATATAATAATGGTCATTGCTATATTCATATAAACCATCTTCAACTTTATTTTGAAGTTCTAATAGATCTTCTTCTATTCTTTCCATGGGATAAATACCATTAAACTCTACATAAACTATTTCTAGATTTTCTTCTTCACTTGTAGAGAAAAATTCAACATCATCACATTTTGAATCATTGTAATCAAGGGTCTTTGAGGATTCTTTACCTTCATTTGAAATATCTTCAAGATCTTCTTTTGTGCTATCATCACTTGATTCTTTGTCTTCATTTGAAATTTTTTCAAGATCTTCCGTTGTGCTATTACTACTTGATTCTTTGTCTTCATTTGAAATGCTTTCAAGATCTTTATTTGTGCTAACATCATCACTTGATTCTTTGTCTTCATTTGAAGTGTTTTCAAGATCACATTTAGAAATAATGCATTCAAGAGTTTTTGGAGATTCTTTACCTTTAATGATCTTGATGGAGTGGTCTTCAACATCTTCTTTCTTGTTTTGATATGTCTCCTCTAGCTTTAGCCATAGATCCTTGGCGGAAGTGCATTGTCCCATGCTCTCTTTTATAGGGCTTGAGAGTCCACTAAGAATGGTCTTGAGAGCCAATGCATCATTCTTATTTCCTTCCTTTTGAGCTGCAAACTTTGACTTGTTCTTCAAGGAAACTGATCCACCAATGGATGCCTTCCAAATAGCCGCTCCCATTTCCTTCAAATGTACTCTCATTTCTATTCTCCAAGTAGAATAGTTTTCCTCATCAAGGATTGGAAATTCATCATCCATTTGTGTGTTTATAGATCTCCTCCAAGCTTGTTAAGGCTTATAGTGAAGGCTTGGTCTGATACCAATTGTTAGACACACCGACCACACTTAGAGGGGGGGGGTGAATGAGTGTGGGGCTCTTTTTGCAAAAATTCCCCTTCACAAAACTCCTTAGTTAACAATCACCATAACTTGTTACTTATTATTGTCATTCATAACCAATCAAATGTAAATATGCATCAGCAACATATATCAGCAATATATCATCAACAAATCATCACCACAAGGAACACAAAGGACACAAGATGTATGTACAATTTTATTTTTATTACGGACTTCAATCCTTGTTGTTTTTCAGAAACAACTGAATAGAGTACAACTCTACAAGAGCACCAGCTCTATATGCAAGACTCAGATTACATCCTCAGCACCAACTGAGATGAGGCAACAATCCTCCACAGATATCAATCTATCATAGGTACGCGACCTGTCAATAGTGCAGCCCGTGTGTGTATGCGCTCTGGCTCACTACAGCTCGCGTGTGTATGCGATCAGTCTGTATTACAGCCTGTGTATGCCTTCTGAGTTACTTAGGGTTTTCTCTTCAAGATCAACTCAAATCCTCTAAAACAAATTCATCATTCTCTTCTATCTCTTATTGTCCAGTATGACTCGTAACCAGTCACAATATATCCAAGCTCTCCAACAACTAACTTGTGCTTCTCAACCATACAATATGAATTCTACTCAATCATGTATAAGCAATCATCATACTATAGTGATCATATCATCACTAAATCATAAGAGTGTTGCTCACTCTATCATCCAAAAAAAACCACATCACAACAACCATACCAAGAATTCCCTAGGAATTCACCACACAACAACCAATAGTATCTATAAAGACAACAATATAATCATACCAGAGTCTCATTGGCAGATCTAAGCCCATAGACTGTAGATCTGGAACCTACTTCAGTCTTCAACAGCTAGTCATCATCTCAAACACAAATCTCCATGACTTCATCCATTGTACGTGCCCTGTCTTCATACAGCCTGTGTATGTACACATCCTGGCCCATTGTATCTCGTGTACACCTCAGAAACTAGGGTTTTTGAACCTTTGAGACTTTTTCCATCATGATCTTAGACATTGGTCACTTTGAGTCTTGAGATGGACAATAGTTTCAAAACTTTTTCTAATCTCATCATCTACCTTCATATCTTATTATTGATTCTTTAGTCTTGTGATCTCTTCTTCCTTTTCTTCTAATTGAGTCTTATTACTCTCTTCTTGTTCCTTGAGCATTTCCCTTAACTTCAAGATGTTCCTTTTACTCTTCCTAAGAAACTTCTTAGTGTTCTCCAAAAGATAGCTATAGTCTATATAATAATGGTCATTTCTATATTCATATTAATCATCTTCAACTTTATTTTGAAGTTATAATAGATCTTCTTCTATTCTTTCCATGGAATAACTACCATCAAACTCTACATAAACTATTTCTAGATTTTCTTCTTCACTTGTAGAAAAAAATTCAACATCATCACATTTTGAATCATTGTAATCAAGGGTCTTTGAGGATTCTTTACCTTCATTTGAAATATCTTCAAGATCTTCTTTTGTGCTACATCACTTGATTATTTGTCTTTATTTGAAATGTTTTCAAGATCTTCCTTTGTGCTATTACTACTTGATTCTTTGTCTTCATTTGAAATGTTTTCAAGATCTTTATTTGTGCTAACATCATCACTTGATTCTTTGTCTTCATTTGAAGTGTTTTCAAGATCACATTTAGAAATAATGCATTCAAGAGTTTTTGGAGATTCTTCACCTTTAATGATCTTGATGGAGTGGTCTTCAACATAGTCTTTCTTGTTTTGATATGTCTCCTCTAGATTTAGCCATAGATCCTTGGCGGAAGTCCATTGTCCCATGCTCTCTTTGATAGGGCTTGAGAGTCCACTAAGAATGGTCTTGAGAGTCAATGCATCATTCTTCTTTCCTTCCTTTTGAGCTACAAACTTTGACTTGTTCTTCAAGGAAACTGATCCACCAATGGATGCCTTCCAAATAGCCGCTCCCATTTCCTTCAAATGTACTCTCATTTCTATTCTCCAAGTAGAATAGTTTTCCTCATCAAGGATTGGAACTTCATCATCCATTTGTGTGTCTATAGATCTCCTCCAAGCTTGTTAAGGCTTATAGTGAAGGTCTACTCTGTTACCAATTGTTGGACACACCGACCACACTTAGAGGGGGGGTGAATGAGTGTGGGGCTCTTTTTCCCAAACTTCCCTCTTACACAAAAATCATTAGTTAGAAATCACTATTTACTCATTACTTATTGTTGTCATTTATAACCAGTTAGATGTGAACATATATCAGCAGTATATCATCAGCAAATCATCACCACGAGGAACACAAAGAACACAAGATGTATGTACAATTTTCTTTTTATTACGGACTTCAATCCTTGGGTTTTTTTCAGCAACAACTGAATAGAGTACAACTCTACAAGAGAACCAACTCTATATGCAAGACTTAGCTTACATCCTCAGCACCAATTGAGATGAGGCAACAATCCTCGACATATATCAATCTGTCACAGGTACGCAACCTATCAGTAGTACAACCTGCATGTGTACGCGTCTTGGCTCACTACAGCCTGCATGTGCACGTGGTTAGTCTGTATTACAGCCTGCATATGCCTTCTGAGTTACTTAGGGTTTTCTCTTCAAAATCAGCTCAGATCCTCTGCAACCTGCAATCATATTCTCTTATGTCTTTTACTGTATCAAAGTTTCGGCATGTCTGAGATCTTGACGGAAAAAGTCTCGGAGGTTTAGAAACCCTAGTTTCTAAGGTATACGCCGGCTGCAATGGGCCAGGATGCGTATATATGCGGGCTGCAATGGGCCAGGACGCATATATATGCAGGCTGCAATGGGTCGGGATGCGTATATACATGGGATGTATGAAGACAGGGCATGTATAATGGCCACAACACAATATCTCTCTAGGGGGTCTTTAGCATCATATTTGGATAAGGACACCATTAGGAGGTTTTTTGCAGTAAGGACGGCTAGAGAGGCCTTAACCATGGTTGAGGAAGAAAAACAAGTACCTTAGGATATTGTTGAATATTTTTAGGCTTGAGATCCTTGAATAAGTCCTCAAAGAAACACATCACTCATTTGTAAGGCTTCCTTGAAGGCCTCCAAGTAGGATACAAGTGCCATGAGTAGGGTTTATTCCATAGAAATGGGTCTTAACACCTAAAAATGGTTAAGTGGGGAGTAAAGGACTTAAGCCATAATTGAACCTTCTCAAGTTCAAGTGCCTTGAAAAACACCTAGAAACCATGACACGAGCTCTGACTTCAATGTCTTTGGACTAAGATTTGGAACTGAGTGTCATTTATATGTTTTCCATACTACATATGAGTCTCAGGACCTTGACCATGGCTGTGGTAGGGAAACAAGCCTCAATCCCTTAACCATGGTTAAGGGAGGGAAACAATAAATCAAGCCCCAAACATATCATATCTATTTCAAGCACCATGAACAAGTCCTCAGGTCACCACACAAGACCATGGATGGGTCACAAGACCTTAGTTATCATCAAAGAATGAAAACAAGTGTCTTATAATATTGTTGAAGATTTTGAAGCTCGAGAACCTTGAACAAGTCCTCAAACCAACATGACAGAACTTTGGCCTTTAAGAGGGATATAGGCATCATGATGAGGTTTTGTACATTGAAAATAGGTGTAGAGGCATAAACATGGAAAGTTGGAAACAATGGCCTAAAGCCATAAATAAACCTTTGCAAGCTCAACCACCATCGAAAACACCTAAAACCATGACACGAGTCCTCTCTAGGGATTCTTTAGCATCCAAGTTGAATATGGGTGACATTATGAGCTCTTCTTCATCATGGATGGGTCTTAGCTGGTTCATGACCCATGTAACATATCATTCACCTCAAAGGACACTTGTAGGTTATTTTTAGACTATTTGAGGTATACAAGTATAATAGAAATGGGTCTTGAGGGCTTAACATGCAATTTAAGGGGGAAAGAAGGGTCTTAAGCCCTAAATCATGAACCTTCTTGATCTAAAATTCCATGGTTAGGCCGGGAGGAAAAAACTTGGATAGTATTCCCTAAAAATCACTTCTTAGGATCAATCACCATGAACAACACCTGCAAATTACCATAACACAAGCCCTATCAACTAAGGGGTTTTTAGCTTCAGAGTTGAAATATATGGACTCCATTAGGAGTTTTTTTTCACTGAGTTATATATATCATAGGATCTTGACCATGGTTGAGGAAGAAAAACAAGTTGTGCCTCAAGATATTGTTGAATATTCTTTAGCTCAAGAGCCTTGATTAATGACTAGTGCTCGAGCTAACACATGATTCCATTGTATGGATTGGTTGCAAGCCTATGAGTGTGTTATATTAATTAATAATTAACATTGATGCATGTTGGAGGTAAGGGGTTAAAGGGGTTAAGTTATAGAGGATAGTGGTTATGAATTATAAGGGTATAAAGGTTATACAAGTGATGGGTTATATTAGGGTTTATAGAGGTTAGCTGTGATTGAGTTATAATAGTTAGGTGTTAGGTGTCTTAAGGTAATCCCTTAATTCATATACCAAAACTTGATTATAGACTAATAAATCATCAAACATAGACATCAATACTAAGCCCGTCACCTACTATGGAAAAAGGAGAAGTATTTTATAAAAATTCCTTTCAATGTTTTCCATTTCCATGTCTCACCTTTTTCCCCATATACCTTGTACCATTTATATGTTATATCTTATAATATTGTATTTGGGAACATATGTGGCCATAACATCTCATCACAATGTCCAATTAGATGAGTGTATTCTCTAATATTATTCTGAAAAACAAGTGGTATTTCCCTTATTGATAAGAAATATTTGGCATTATCCTTGGGGATAGCCTCAATACTCCAACATACCCTCTCTCTAGAGTCATATATTTCCATCCACTATTCATAGAGCTTAGTGTTCAAATTATAAACCATAGATATTAAGGACCCTTAATTCACCTCTCTTATGAAATTAGGTTTAATATGCTCATCATTTTAATTTACGGCCCGATACAACTCCTTAATTCCATATTATTCTTTCCACTATTTTGACCAAGGTTTACCTTCCTCAAGGTATAGAGGTATGATAATTCTTCTTCCATTTCCTTTGAGCTTTATCCTATCCTTCTCTATATAGATTGTTTCTTTCATTTTTCTTCCCCAAGGTCTTCCCACAAGGTCTTCATACACCATACTTTCTTCAACTAGGTTGATGGTATCAAAGTTTGTAATGTTTGATATTCCCATAAAGCTTGATTTGACCCCTTTGTACAACCCAATAGGTTCTATAAACCTTTGGTCATATAACTTAGAAAAAATTCTAGAATTGACCAAGTGGGGTCTCCCCATATAAAACTTTCTAGACTTGACTGGTGCTCAAGCCAACAGATGAGTCCATTGTATGGGTTGTTTGCAAGCCTATGAGTGTGTTATATGAGTTAAGAATTAACATTGATGCATGTTGGAGGTAAGGGGTTACAGGGGTTAAGTTATAGAGAATAGTGGTTATGAATTATAAGGGTATAAAGGTTATACAAGTGATGGGTGTTGGCATAGGGGTAGACCCAGGGTTCATCTCCAAGAGCACACCAACAATCCCTAGCTACTGGCCCTTTTGGAAACACCTGCGAAGAAGATGTAGTCTCACCTAAAGCAACTATGAGGCAGTTGCAGGACAGATATTTCTACAACCAAGGGGAATATCAAGTGGATCTACTATATAATAGCACAACATACATATATCACTTATCCATCCAGATCTACTTCACACAACTATAGATCTGATCTACCACGGCAATGCAAAGAACAAAATAACAATGACAAATATCAAAGCATCAATCACACATTCGACACAAGATATACGTGGTTCACCCTCTCTCTAGGGCTACATCCACATAACTGTGCTTTAATATATTAAGGTAAAGCATACAGTTCTTCTCTGCGCTCTTAGCTAGCAGATCTTCTTTCTTCTCCTCTCTTTCTCTTCCCTCCCTACGCACCTAGCTGCAGGGTTGATCTTCACACCCAGCTAAAGATCTTACAATACCAAAAGGCTCTCACACTTAGCACTTCTCTCTCACAATACAATAATCACTCAGACACAATACAACTAGATCAACAATAGTATCATACCCTCCTGAAGTACCAACCCAAACCAGGTCCTCTTGACCTTTATTTATACATTAAAATCACTCACAGATAGCCTTATGTCGAAACCTAAGTGTCCAAAACCCTAGATACCAAAACCCTAGGTGTCTAAAACCCTAGGTCAACTTGACCCGCGTTTTTGGGGCTTCACCAACATGTCTTTCCTTCCTTCTCGCTCGGTGCTCCAAATCATCCAATGGTTGATTTTTCTGCTTGTTTCCTTGTCGACGATCCTTCTTCCTTGCTGACTTGTCATCCTTGATCTCCTCGTCCAACGACTTTCTTTCTCGGGCTTCGCTCCATCTTTTTTTCTCTTTTTCTCACTTTGACCCAATAATAGTCACTATGTCTTCCACGAAGTTCACATTCTCCCTTTTCTTTCTTGATATTCGCATACTTCCATAACCAAGGGCCAACAATGGGTTATATTAGGGATTATAGAGGTTAGGTGTGATTGAGTACTTATAATAGTTAGGTGTTAAAGGTTACATTAATGTTAGGAAGTAGGTTCTGTAAAGAGTTGGACATTATTGGAGTTTTATTAGGGGTTATGAATGATAGTGGTTCTAAGAGTTAGTGATTATATGGTTAGCAATTATAGAATTTAGAGATTAATTAAGTATTAGATGTTATAGAAGTTAGGGGTTTACAAATATTCCATAGAAAACAACAATTTTGGGGGTTTATAAATATTCCATAGGGGTTTAATTAAGTATGTGATAGAAAACAACAATTTTGGGGGGTTTATAAATATTCCATACATTCTACACGATAAAAAATATTTAATATGGAACACATGTTGTTCCCTAACCTTGGAATAGATAGTGAGATCATATTGATAATCAACCATCATCTTACCAATCAAATCATGGTAGGAATTATCCATGGCCCTTCGAAATTTTTCACCAGTATTCATCAACTCGAATGACATTCAAACATAAGCATAAGTCCCCCACAATTTTTTGAAAGGTGTCTTAAGGTAATCCCTTAATTCATCTACCAAAACAAGTGGGTGTACTGTGAGTCGTATTTGAGTCCAGAAACCCTCCCATATCGTTAAGGCATGTGAATAGTCTATCCATGTCAAATTTCAGTGCATATAGAAACAACTTGAAAAAATTTCAACATTAGGCCCATTCGCAAGTCACTATTTCCCATGTCTAGTACTCCTAGTACAATGTATTTTCATTGTTCCTTTTAAAATTCATTCGACAATACACACATTGCCACATCTAGTACTGCAAGGACATATTTTTATTGTGTTGATTAAACAATGAACAAAAAAAGAGGGATTTTTCATTACAACTATGACACAGATACATTAATGTATATAATAATATACAATGCAGAACCTAAAAGAAAAATGAAGAAAGGCTGATGCAAACTTAAAAATTCTGTCAACCAATTTGTGCACTAATTTGTGTCACTGTTGCCTATGTCTAGTGACCTATGAATGGCTTCAACTTAAATTTTTCAAGACGACCCGGGCAAGGTTGGGCGCCCAAACACAACGCAAGGTGAGTTTGCAAGAGGGGCACCCACATGAGGAATAGTAATGAAAACAAGGCAGGGTGCCCAAATTCAAGGCAAGTCGAGTTGGAAAGATGGGCGCCCACAAGAGGAAACGTAACAAAAACAAGGTAGAGCACCCAAACACAACGCAAGGCGAGTTGGAAAGAGGTGCGCCCACCCACGTGAAAGACACGAAAAGGGCCACACAAGGGAGCATTAGGTAAGAATACAAATCAGATGTCCGATAATGAGAAATTTTGGCTTTGACTTAACATTTTCAAGATAGCCCAGGCAAGGTTGGGCACCCAAACGCAATGCAAGGTGAGTTTTCAAGAGGGGCACCCACATGAGGAATCGTAACGAAAACAAGGCAGGGTGCCCAAAGGCAAGGCAAGGTGAGTTGGCAAGAGGGGTTCCCACAAGAGGAAACGTAACAAAAATGAGGTAGAGTGACCAAACACAACATAAGGCGAGTTGGAAAGAGGTGCGCCCACCCACATGAAAGGCACGAAAAGGGACAGACAAGGGAGCACTAGGTAAGAAGATGAGTCGGATGCTGGATAAGGAGAAATTTTGGCTTCGACTTAAATTTTTCAAGATGGCATGGGCAAGTCTGGGTGCCCAAACGCAACGCAAGGTGATTTTGCAAGAGGGGCACCCACATGAGGAAATGTAACTAAAGCAAGTGCAATAAGGCTCCAAGAAAGGTGGGTTTCCTCAATAATAAGCATAAACATAAGTGCAAGAAACATCCATAAGTGGGAATCTTCCTTCATGATCTAGGACATAAAACCATGAAACCCCTAGGCCATCCAAAGATCAACTTGTAAACCTAACTTTGTGATGAAAATAACAAGAGTAGTGGAAAAATAATAGTGTAGGCCTCATGTAAAATGAGGGGTAACACTAGCAACACAAACTGGATAATTTTGAACATAATCATAATTTCATTCCTCTTGCCAATGCTAATTTCTAGTAGGTTTGATTCCTAGCTTGCAACCCCAATGGATGAACCATCAATAAATTGACTTCATTAACTCAAGTGGATCTATTGTTGATTCTCTTGGTTAAAGTGGATTTAACCACTTTGTTTGGTTATTGAATTACCAAGTCGAGTCGATGTCACAAAAGCTTCAATTCACCCACCACAAATGTCATGCACAGACCCTGCATAGTGAGCAGTGAATGGGGACAACATTGAAATTTCTTCAATATGTGTCTGTATGCATCAAAATTTGACATGGTTAGATTATACACATGCCTTGATGGTATGGGTGGGTTTCAAGACTCAAGGATGTATGATGTCCCCACATAATCTTTGAGATCATCCACATTTGCATCAACGTTCATCATACACCTCTCATTGTCATAATTCATCATTCCCTTCTATAGAATCATTGTCGGGACTATCTTGAAATTTGACATGGACCTTCCAATACACCCATCACAAATTTCTTCCACCAAACCTGCACAGTGAGAAGTCAATGGGGCCAACATTGATTTTTTTCAATCTGTTCCTATATGCGTCAAAATTTGATATGGTTAGACTACATAGTTTCCTTGAAGGTATGGGAGGGTTTCAATACTTAAGGATGTTTGATGTCCCTGCATAATACTTAAGGAGGTTTTGATTATTGAATTACCAAGTTGAGTTGATGTCGTAGAAGCTTCAATTCGCCCACCACAAATGTCATGCACTGACCCCACATAGTGAGCAGTGAATGGGGCCAACGTTGAAATTTCTTCAATAGGTGTTTGTATGCATAGAAATTTGACATGGTTAAACTAGACACATGCCTTGACAGTATGGGAGGGTTTCAAGACTCAAGGATGTATGATTTCCCCACATAATATTTGAGATCGTCCACTTTTGCATCAACGCTCATCATGCACCTCTCATTGTCATCATTCGACATTCCCTTCTATAGAATCATTGTGAGAACTATCTTAAAATTTGACATGAACCTTCCAATACACCCATCACAAATTTCTTCCACCGAATCCGCACAGTGAGCAGTGAATGGGGCCAACGTTGAATTTTTTTCAATCTGTTCCTGTATGCATCAAAATTTGACATGGTTAGAATAGATAGTTTCCTTGAAGGTATGGGAGGGTTTTGATACTTAAGGATGTTTGATTTCCTCGCATAATACTTAAGGAAGGTTTGATTATTGAATTACCAAGTCGAGTTGATATCGCATAAACTTCAATTCACCCACCACA
>JASDQU010188651.1:0-20381 GCA_032191745.1 Picea mariana | reverse complement strand
TTTGTGCTCACTTTTAGATATGCATATCTTATTATGGATACCATGTTATATCATTAATTTCTTCCTCTTTCTTCAATTCCTAAATGGTTAATGAACTTATGCTTTAAAAACTTAACCACAATCTTAAAAGATATTTTTGGATCAGTTGAGGTCTCAGAGGTAGTGTTCACTGAGGCCCGAGTTCTGAATCTCTATGACCTTCTGTCCAATTTATCGGATTATCTACTGCCTCCATTTGTATGCCTCTACGATATTGTGGCACTCTAAGGCTAGGAACATATGCCTCTCCTTAGGCTTCTTCATCTCTTCGTTCTTGATTGTCAAGAACCTATTCAAGATAGACTATGCCTTCTCTTCATTCAAGGCCAATTTCCCCTAAAAAATGAGAGCCTAACAAATTGATATTCTCTGTTGAGGTCTTGAAGGCGTTGTTAACCAAGGCCCGGGTAGTCGATCATTAATATAATGGGACAATTTGACACGTCGAGGGTTCTCCTTCAACCCTTTACATTTTGAACAACCACATACTATTGGGGTGTCATAAAAGAGATCCAATTCATGGTGTAATACCATTGACCCAGAATGGTTGTAGGAAGATGGCATGTTACAATTGGTAGGGTATAACAACTGTCTATTTTTATCAAACATCTTCCTGCTCCTAATAAGAGCTTGCGACATTTTTGGACCGGTGGAATATCTTGTGTATTCGAACTCGATCCTGAATCATGATCCTGCAAAATTCGATGAACAATTATTAAAATGCTCATGCATACATATCATAAATTCAATCAGGTAAATGAATTATAAATAAAATATAGACTTACTGCAAATGACAGAGGAGAACTTGAAGAACTTGTAACGATATGGAATGAGCTGAAATATGAAGAATTGACCATTTGATATTATAACATTTTTTTCCCTTCATTTGAGCCAAAACCATCATCAATACATGAATTAATTCTTAAAAGAAAGTTTGTGAAGCATAGAACAATACAACTTCAAACATAATTTCGAATGGATTTTAAACATTATCAATGCCCTTAATTATTTTATGACGTGTCGATGTGTTTGTATATACAAAATACACCGATGAGATAAATTATGAGATGCACCGAAGAGTGACCTCTGTTTTTGCCTCCGCAAAATTTTAATTGCGAAGGTTTTCATTTGTATTTTGTCAATTAAATTTTTTGTTGGTGTATTTTTACATAAAAACGCATTAGTGCGTTTTAAACTATAAAGCACACTAAAAAAAGTAAGTTACAAAAAAAATAGTGTGTGTGTTTATCATCAATGCACCGAAATATTCAGCGAAAAAATGAGCAAGAATTTCATAGTTCTAAATGTATGTGTTTATAAATGAAAACCCTAATCATTATTTCATTCTTTTTCCAAAATTTAGAGGGGAGATTTACTAGCAAATACTTTGGAGTGAGTAGATTTTTTTGAAGAGCCAAATTTGTGAAGGATCACCGTAGGTCACATACAAATTTGAAGAGGAAAAATTTCATGTATGTGATTTCATTCTATTGATCATCTCAATATTTCCCCTATTTGATTCAAACAATTTTCAGTGCGTTCTCAAAAAATTAAAAGGGTTTCATAGCTATCTTCGGTATTGGAAGCCCTAGCTTTCTTATTGTTTCTCTTGGTTTCCCTCTCTATATTTCTCAAGGATTTTTTTATGCAACAATTTTTTATAGGATTTATTTACTTGTATATGGGGAATTTAGTATCTGTTGCAATGGGACCACTCATTGCATTGGATCCTAACCCTATCGCTACCAGTTTTCTTTAACAAAAACGTGTTTGCAATTAGCTAAGCACATTGTATAGGAATAGTGCACTGGTGCACATGTTCCTTTCAACAACACCGCTGAGTTTAAAATGTAAATACAATTGTTTTTAAAATTGAAAACATCATGTTTTAATTTTGTTCATGGGTTCAATGGGGTACTATAAACAATAATGAGGCACCGATGCTTCTATTACTTTATAGAGCACCGTGTGAATATAACAATTTGTAAACACAATGTTTTTTTATTTCGTAACAACACGATATTCATATCCTAGTGCATATACATATGTTTAATGCATTGGTGCGTACTATTTAATTATACGCACCGAAATCTTATTTTGTAAAAAATATTTCATAATTTCTATATTCGATGATTCTTGGATTTTTTTTCTGATAGAAGATGATCGATATACGTTCAAGGAAAACAACTTATTGCAGCGAGCATGATGGTAGCTCATCCCAACAAGAGAACAAGGTAAGTTATTTAAGTTTTATTAAAAATTTAGTATATTTGAATTATCTATAGGTTTAAATTAATGATGTGTATTGGTTAAGGAATTGCATGCAGAACAAAAAACTTGAAGAAACTCAATAAGATTGTTCAAAATTTGAGTGCAAAAGAGTGTAAAAGCTTTACGGAAATGTTGCAAAGAGAGGAATTAGGTGGATCAAAAGGTAATCAACATGAAGTTTTTTTTTTGACTTTTTAATAAAAATGAATTCCTTAACATTAATCCCTAACATGTTTTAAGCACTCTATTTCACATTGTTTTAATGTTGTGCAGGGATTGATAACAAGGAAATAATATGTCATCTTAAGAAGATAATGAAGGATGTAAATTGTTGTAACCTAGGTATGCACCCTTGCCCCTCCTCTCTCATTTCCCTATGCCTTCATCATTTTTTTCCTCTTTTGGTTGGTGAAGTCGGTTTCCCATTACTAAGTGACTTGGTTTTTATCATTTCTTTCTTGATTGAGTATTCACATATTTTGTTTCTATTGAAAGATAATTACATGTCGTGATTTGGTTCGGAAGGCTTGTCATCATGTTTTCCATTGATTGATCTCACAACAGGTCGACCAAGTCATTTGTTTGCACATGAAACATTCAAAAGAAGAACGCAACAATTCAAAAGCAATTAATTTCAATCTTAGAATTTAAGCCAAATAGTTAGGTCAAATCTTCAATGGCAGAGAGCCAACAGTCGACGCAGATCGACGACTCTCGCTCATTCGAAGTCTCAAACTCACGTGGGGTTTAACAAGATTGAATCCGAGACTTCGACGTTCAAATCTTTCGAAGTACTAGAGCCTTGAAGTGCCGAAGTGGGCCCTCACTGCCACGTCACTTCGTAAGTTCGTTCATCTGGGAGGTTTTGGTCCAGAGCAAGAAAAGAGAAAAGTGCCAAAGTGTCGAAGTTTCGAAGACACATGGCACTCATCAGTCATGACACGTGGCACTCATTTTAGGTCACTTGGTTGCGTCATTCTCCCATTTCTAGGTGACACATGTCACTCTCTTCTTATGAAACGTCAGCCGAAGTAACATCATGTGGACACGTCAGCTTCAGTAGATCTTACTTCATGAGATTTCTATCAATAATAGGTGCAATCCCTTCAGTCCCTAAGTTCCGTACTACCGAAATCATTTAATGATTAAAGTATTAATCTCAGGTTAATTAGTCTAATATAAGAACAAATTAGTGACTTCGCGAGATTAACACTCCTGAGAGATTTAGATGCAGAGAAAACCCAGTTTTCTGGAGCTCCAAAGTGCCGAAGTGTCGAAGACACGTGGAACTCATCAATCATGACATGTGGTGCCCATCTCAGGTCCTTCTATTCTGCCATCCACGCATTTCCAACTGACACAGGTCACTCTTCTTTATTGACATGTCACTTCGGGCTCGTACTACTTCGAGAGATTTTCATGCTTCACAACCCAAAACTCATGAAGCCTGAAGTGCCGAAGTGACGGAGTCCTGAACTCCCGAAGCATTTAATGGTAAAATAGTCTTAATATTGGATCAATTAAGAATAATCATGAGTTAATGACTTCGAGAGAAATTCACTTCAGAAGATTTTCATGCTTCGCAATCCAAAACTCCCGAAAAATGAAGTGTCGAAGAACGTGACACTCATCCGTCAGGAGTTGTGGTGCTCATCCATGGAGACACGTGGCTTAATCTGGACATGACACGTGGCACTCATTTCTGGTCATTTGGGTCCTATCATCCACTCATTTTTGAGTGAAACATGTCACTCGCCTTATGTGACACACCAACAGTCGTGACATCAGGCCACCACATCACTTCGAGAGATTTTCATGCTCTGCACTCCGAAGCCCCCAAACGCCGAAGTTTCGAAGTGGCTCACACACATTTATTGCATATTTGAAAGGTTTAAAAGGGGGCACCAAACCAATGATGAGGGAACTACACGTCCAAACTCCAGAAAAGCACAACACGACTTGCTTCTGTCCTAAAAAAGACAAGCGGGGGAAAGACACGACCACACTTCCAGTTGTCTACAGTGGCCTCCAACAACGCGCATGCATGCCATGATCGATATTGAATTCAATTGTGTGAGATCTCAGTTTGGTCCAGCGAATGCATCAATCCAGTTTCATTGCTAGTAGCGGTTTCCAATTGTTTAGTTCAAGATTTTTTTAGTTTAAAGGCATAAAGAGTGGTATTTTATGTGGGATAAGAACCCCTTCTTTTTGTTAAGTCAAGTTCATATTGTTCATTAACATACTCCAGCAGTGTGTTTTAGTTAAGTTAATAAGTTGTTTTACAACCGAGGTGTAGAGCTAAGCCTCAATTCCACACTGGTCAAGGGCGTTTGCATTTCTGATAAATATGCAGTTTCTTTATGTTTTGACAGGGGGTTGAGTTTTTTGGGGAAAAGAGATCAATACAACAATTGGTTGGACCCATTTTGCGCATGGACTAAAGCTTTCTACCTGGTGAAGATACTATTGATGACAATATGTTTGTGTCCAAATTCGTATGTGTTTCTTATCTTGAATGCAGTTTTGATTTGTGCAAAGTACATTTCTTTTCCTTCAGCTACTGTATAACTTGTCTTTATTAACGTGCAACCTGTGATAACAACTATGATTTGATGAACATTTGTTTTTATTGCAACCTATGGGAGTAATTGTGTTTTTGATACATGTTTAATGTCTTGAAATGATATTTTAATTATTGAACTTCTTGCAACAGATTATTAATTGAATGGTTTGTTGTTTCCCTTTGTTTTTACCTCTATTATTTCACTTATCTATCATTAGTGTGCCACCATCAAAGGAGTACCCTCATCCTTATTGTTTTCCGACACAACCATGATCTTGTCTTGGTAAAACCAACCCTCTAACTGACCAACAAAAATTAAGAAACCAACCATTCTAAACTTGAGGTGTCCTAGCTTTTCCCTTTAGCAGTCAGGTGTAGATTTTAGGACCAACATCTTCTGGCGCCCTGCTGGGGAACGAAGTAACGAGATATCTTTCCCTGGGAGAATGACAATGATCGGATCTGATATTTTATGGTGAACAAAGACCAGATGCATTCAGACTGCATATCATTTAATTGGAAACTCCATTTTTAAAGGATCTAGTGGCGACTCCACAGTTTTAAGAAGTCATATTTTCATATGGAAGCCATCTTGGCTCGAAGGTTTTCTCCTTTTAATTTCTCTGTTGTTCCTGGTTTTCCAAATACTGTTCCTACTATAGACAAGTGGGGTGATTAATTGCCCAGATTTAGAGAAAATAAAGATGATAACCCTGCAAATCATTTGCTTGAATTCCATGAAGTCATGCATAAGTTGAGTATACATCATGAGGATGTACTAATGAAGATGTTCATGTACTCTTTAGAGGGAGATGCTCGTGAATGGTACCGATCCTTGCCTCCCTCTAACATATCTTCCCTGAAACAGTTCCATGCAACATTTAGTGATCATTGTAAAATGCTTTTTCTAACTGATTTACTTTGGGAAAACTGTTGTGAAGAATTTGAATCTTATATTCAACAATCCATTATTAGTTCCTCTAGTAGTATAGATGAAGGGGATGATAATGTTGAGGAAGAGAAAGAATATTAATTATCACTTGTATCTTCTTCCAATTCGGTCATACAACATGACAACTTTCAACATTCTTTTAAAACTGGAAATGACGATGAGAAGGCAATAAATGTTGATATTAAATCCTTATTTAGTTTGGATTTCCAGTAGAATGTTTTTCAACTTTGTGTTCATGATGCAACTAATGATAGTCATGAATGTGATCAATTTGTTGCTCAAATTTTTCATGAATATTTAGCACTTGTTTGTGATCTATTTGAAGTTGAACAAAATCCATTTACTAGTTATGAACAGGAGCTACCAAATCAACATTTCAAATCTTCTTTTATAGTAGATATGGATCTGCATTCCCCAAAAATCGTTGAGCAACAAGAAATCTATGTCTGAAAATGACCTTCTGGAACAAGAACGAGACAAAATGATCCATGTAGAAGACATACTCTCTCATTTCAAACAACCAGATGAGCAATATCAAGAGTGTTTTGTTGCCCTTAATGGCTGTGAATCACATGACTTTCATGAGTTGTTTCAACGAGGACAGGAGCAACCCAGTCTTGTTCATACAATAGATTTCAAACAACAGAGACTTAGTCTTCTAGATCAACCGAAGTCTCCTCATGTTATGGATGATCCCATGTATGATTGGATGGATTCAGTCTCAACATGGGTCTCTATTATTGTAGTTGCTAGTATGATGCACACAGTGTGTGGCAGTAAGTATGAACTACCATTATATTTTTTGTTGTCTACGTTGTTGTATTTTCATGTTTTCAACAACGTACATGAATACATGCTAAGAACCTCATTGCGTGATTGGTTATTTTGGAAATTTGTTTATACTTGATTATTCAATTTCAGTTGGTTAGATTAGGTAGTAGGAGGATAAGCTCATAATTCGAGCATTTAATTTTTACTTTGCATATTGTTTTTCAGTGTGTTGATTTTCAATAGCTTGTTTGAATAAGAGAATCCATAGCCCAACAAAGGCACCAGGGTTTAGCTGTAGTTTCAAGTTTCAATAAAAACTCCATAGCCCAACAAAGGCAATGGGGTTAGCTTCAATGTTAATTTTCATAGATGCATGGCCGAGAGACAGTGGTAGAGATACATGGCTAGCATACAGAACCTAGGTAATAAAAGGGAGGTGGGAGAAAGTTATTAAATTCAAAGGCACTGATATGCTGTTCTAAGAAACTCATAGGGAAGTGCTATCCCCTGTTGGAGCCAATGTTGTAACCTAGGTCCACACCCCTACCCCTCCTCTCTCATTTCCCTATGACTTCATAAAATTTTTCCTCTTTTGGTTGGTGAAGTCAGTTTCCCATTACTAAGTGACTTGGTTTTTATCATTTCTTTATTGATTGAGTCTTTACACATTTTGTTTCTATATTTCTTGAAGGATAATTACATGTCGTGATTTGGTTCAAAATGATTGTCATCATGTTTTCCATTGATTGATCTCAGAGCAGGTCGACCAAGTCCTTTGTTTGCATAGGAAACATCCAAAAGAAGAACACAACAATTCAAAACCAGTCAATTACGGGCTTAGAATTTAAGCCAAACAATCAGGTCAAATATTCAATGTTGGAGATCCAACAGTCGACGCAGATCGACGACTCTCATTCATTCAGAGTCTCAAACTCACGTGGGTTTTAACAGGATTGACTCTGTGACTTCGGTGTTCGGGCATCTGAACTTTCCCTTGGTTCAAATGTTCCGAAGTACGTGAGCCCTGAAGTGCTAGAGTGGGCCCTCACTGCCATGTCACTTTGCAAGTTCGTTCATCCAAGAGGTTTTGGTCCAGAGCAAGCAAAGAGAAAAGTGACGAAGTGATGAAGTTTCGAAGACACGTGGCACTCATCAATCATGACACGTGGAACTCATTTTAGTTCATTTGGTTGCGTTATTTTCCCATTTCTAGGTGACAAATGTCACTCTCTTCTTATGACACGTCAACTGAAGTAATGTCATGTGGACACGTCAGCTTCGGTAGATCTTACTTTGGGAGATTTCTATCAAGAACAGGCGTAGTCCCCTGAGTCCTGAAGTTTCGAACTCCCGAAATCCTTTAATGATTAAAGTTTTAATCTCAAGTTAATTAGTCTAATATAAGCACAAATTAGTGACTTCATGAGATTAGCATTTTGGGAGACTTAGATGCAGAGAAAACCCAGTCTTTCGGAGCTCCGAAGTGCTGAAGTGTCGAAGACATGTGGCACTCATCAATCATGACACATGGTTCTCATCTTGGGTTCTTCGATTGCATCATCCACGCATTTCCAGCTGACACAGGTCACTCTTCTTGATTGACATGTCACTTCGGGCTTGTACTACTTCGAGAGATTTTCATGCTTCACAACCCAAAACTCCTGAATCCCGAAGTGCCGGAGTCTCGAACTCCCAAAGTATTTAATGGTAAAATAGTCTTAATCTCGGATCAATTAGAAATAATCACGAGTTAATGACTTCGGGAGAATGTCACTTTGGGAGATTTTCATGCTTCGAATCCAAAATTCTCGAATGCCAAAGCACGCGACACTCATCCACCAAGACTTGTGGCGCTCATCCATGGAGAAACATGGCTTCATTTCTAGTCATTTGGGTCCCATCATCCGCTCATTTTTGAGTGACACGTGTCACTCGCCTTATGTGACATATCAACAACCGTGACATCATATGACATCAGGCCACCACATCACTTCACAACATTGTCACTTCGGGAGATTTTCTTCTCTGCACTCCGAATCCCCTGAACGTTGAAGTTCCAAAGTGGCTCACCCACATTTATTGCATATTTGAAAGTTTTAAAAGGGGGTGCCAAACTAGGAATGGGGGAACTACATGTCCATACTCCAGAAAAGTGCAACACGACTTTCTTCTGTCCTAAAAAAGACAAGTGGGGGAAAGGCACAACCACACTTCCAGTTGTCTCCAGTGGCCTCCAACAACATGTGTGCATGGCATGATCGATACAGAATTCATTTCTCTCACTCTCGATCATTTCTATCAGATCTCAGTTTTCTCCAGCGCATGCATCGGTCCAGTTTCATTGCTAGTAGTAATTTTCAATTGTTTAGTTCAAGATTTTTTGAGTTTAAAGGCATAATAAGTGGTATTTTATGTGTGATAAGAACCACTCCTTTTTGTTAAGTCAAGTTCAGAGTATTCATTAACATACTCCAGCACTGTGTTTTAGTTAAGTTAATAAGCTATTTTACAACCGAGGTGTAGAGCTAAGCCTCAGTTCCACACTGGTCGAGGACCTCTGCATTTATGATAAATATGCAGTTTCTGTATGTTTTGACAGGGGGTTGAGTTTTTTGGGGAAAACAGATCAATACAACAACTGGTTGGACCCATTTTGTACATGGACTAAAGCTCTCTACTTGGTGAAGATATTATTGATGACAGTGTGTTTGTGTCCAAATTCGTATGTGTTTCTTATCTTGAATGCAATTTTGATTTGTGTGAAGTACATTTCTTTTCCTTCAGCTACTATATAACTTGTATTTATTAATGTGCAACCTGTGATAACAACTATGCTTTGATGAAGATTTGTTTTTATTGCAACATGTGGGAGTAATTGTGTTTTTGATACATGTTTAATGTCTTGAAATGATATTTTAAGTATTGAACTTCTTTCTTGTAGGGATGTCCAAAAAAGTGTACAAGGAGATGGTAAAATAAATGAACATAATTGCTTCATAGAAGGAGCCATCCCAACAACAATGTGCATAAGAGGTATTTAATCATTGATTTATTCTTTTATGTACATCGGATTTAATTATCACATGAATTACTAATTTTCAATTGTTTTGTTGCAGAAAAGAAAAATAAAATGGAACCCATTCAGCACACAAGATAGGACAATGAGGAAGAAAATGGTTGATCTCAAAGCTTGTGAGTACTTACGTTTCCAGCCTTACTTAAGATTTCATATTTGTTGTGATATTTATATTTAAGCAATTAATTTACACTCATACCTAGATGTCTTCTAATAGGTGCTAACATACAATGAAGAAGCAACCGAAGAATTGATCGATAGTGGGTTAAGTATGGTTTTTGAGTATATGTTGAAGTATCAAGGTTTATTAAACAATTTGTAAGTAGATATGTTGTTTAACTTCCCTTGTTTTATAATTAATGGAACAACAAGAAACCTTTATATTAAATATATCAACTCAGCTTTGTCAAGGGATATTAAACATGCAGGAAATAAAGTATGGAGTGTAGCCAACAAAGGAGATTTTGAGAGATGACATGTAGCATGGCTTTGAAATAATGTTTATTGTCTATGAAACAGTCGCTCCTATGGTACAATTTTTTATTTACGCAATGATGCATACTCTACTATATAAATGTATATTAACTTGTTACTCTTTATTTCTATGTTTGTAGATGGAACATGAAGAGGTGGAACATAAAAAACAAGCTGATCAAGAAAACATTAGGTTAAATAATCAAAGAACAATATCACCTATAAGTGATGAAGAAATGAGGCATGCATGCATGCATCTCGAGTGATGACAACAGTTCAATCAATGAATGACAATCAATATAATTGAATGTTACTGCAAGTTGTATGTTTTGGAATATTTGTCTGTGAAAATAAGGGATTTTGTTTAATGTACTCGACATATTGTCCCAATTACATGAAGACATGTTACCAATAAGTGTAACAACTCCATACTGGTTGCATTTTGATTATTTTGGACCTTTACATTATCCCATTTTGTATGATGATGGGTGTCTTATTCATATATAATAAAATGGGCTTCTTATTTTATTGCATTGTCGAATGTTGTAAAATGTTGTGTTGCTGATTAATTAGTATATGGATGATTTACATTGTTACAAACAACATAGGTGTAATCGGTTAGATAACACATTAATGCAATCATTATATCAAAACACAATAACAAAAATATAAAAATCAATATTATTATAAAAAATATTTGATTTTGAGATGATTAATGACAATTTGTAAAAAGACAATTAATTAAAATATACACATATCAGTGCATTATATTCTCATGGTGTGTGCTATAAAATAGACAACAATGTCTTTTTATGAGTCACACACACTGTTGCTAAAAATTGTGAAAACACATTGTTACTTTAAACAACATAATGTATGATTATATTTATCATTTCAAAATATTATGGTGCACATGATTACAATATGCACCGATGCTTTACACACACACACACACACACACACACACACACACACACACACACACATATATATGCACCGTTTCTTTACATATAATATACACACCTATGCTTAGTAACAAAGAATGGTGTCGACATCTCATCTCAAATGTTCGAAATTTCACTTCCCCTTGGTGCACATGGTAATATAGGCATTGATGCATACAAGTTATATGAGCACTGGTGTCCCATTAAACAAAAGAGAATGATTCGGTGTGTAATATTTATATGAGCACCGACACGACATATAGAAAAAAAAGATGAAACTGGTGCGTAATAAATATATGAGCCCCGATGTTTTTTAGGTTTATTTACACACAAGTGCAAGTTACATAAGCACACACTGATGTGTGTTACCAATACAAGCACCGAAAAAAAAACCTCCACATAAAACTTTTCCTGCCCATTTTTTTTAGTTATAGGGAACATTCGATAATACCTTCGCTGAAACCTATGCTATGAATAACAAAGGTTGTAGCCAATTGTTTTTTGAAAATTTTGCCCAATCTTGTAACACTAAAAACCTCCGCTACAAGGTGTTTTCCTTGTAGTGTCTTTTCCATTTCTCTACACAACACAATGAATATAATAAGTTTGTCTAATCAACAATGCCTCATGAATCTTCTTCCCTTCTAGTGCTCTTCAATGTAGGTAGAAATAGTCCATTCACGGGAAACACCGTGAGAGTAAAACCGAGGCTCTCCAGCAATCAATTACTATGCTTTGAGACAAAGCATCCTTTAAGGGGGTGGAAATGTAACACACACAACAACAACAACAACGATAAATATAATAGTAGGTTTAAGGAGACATCAAGGGACACACACCCCTTCACCTCGTGACTAGTCAGTGTTTATTTATACATTGTCACAAGGCTCATTGTAATCATCATTCTATTATTCAAAATTGTATTATATATAGTTGCAGATATACTCTGTCAATCCCATAATAAACAAGAATTTTTTATTCCACCAATGAGTAGTGATTTCAGTGGGAGAATTCTTCCTTACTAGTCCAACCTCTATGCTCGCTTGCAACCTATCCATATCGTAACCCGAGCTTGTGAATTCCATGTTTAGAAGGTTGGTTTCTTAATAGTTTCAAATTTTGAATATGTGGTAAAAGAAAAGGAGACTGCACCATGCAAAACTTTCTTAGGTAACCACTTCCCACACAAGTGAATGGAATGGAATGGATGGTTATGTGATTAGAAATGGCTCCCATGAGAATGAAGGAGAGGAATGATTTCCCAGAAGGAAGGAGGACTCTTATGTTTCCCCATTGATTTTACTCAACCCCACACTCCCATAACTATACGAGGTCAACTTACTCACCATTCTCTACCCATGCAATTATATTGGCTTTCTCTAAGTCAAGGGTGGTGGATGAGTTTGATTAAAGACACACGAGAGAAAATGGTATAAGCTCCTACGCTAACACTTGGCAATAGAGGGTTTCTTTTTCACGTGCCCCATTTTCTCTTCCCCTCTCATGGAATTATAGCCCCTCATGTGGACTCATAGCCTGTCATGTGGACTCATAACCCCTCTTATGGACTCATAGCCCCTCTCATGCTCTCCATTGCCATCTTCGACCTTTATATTATTTTTCAACATAAATATTTACATATGTTTGATCATACCATGGAAAGACTACCACATAGTGCATATAAAATATATTTATCACAATTACATGCTTAGCCATTCATTGGTTGAACCTTTTCCTTGTGATCTTCACTAACAATCCATACAAGTATATTTACATCATTTACATGTGGGGTCATTTATTTAAGTTCACATGGCTCAAATCTCATATTTGTAACCACATATTTACGATTTATACATAATATGATCTTATACATCCCAAGGGTCAAAATTGAGGTATAACATTTACGTGCCTCTTGGAATAGAACTGAAATCGGTGCAACTTGTGATCATAACAAATTTTTTATGCCTTCTTCATGGCATCCTCCAATGTTCACATAGACTCATCGGGATCAAAGTGTTTCCGTTGCACCTTTACTTATCTGATGGTTTAGTTCCAGAGCAATGTTACTTTCTTGTCGATGATGTGCAATAGACCTGTTTATAACTCTTCCACCTAAATCACATCCTAATCAACCATGTGGTTAGGATCGTATGCATATTTCTTAATTAAGAAAACATGAAAAATAGTGTGATCTCTAATGTTAACAGGAAATACAAGTCTCACTACAAGGAAAACACCACCTGGAGGATGTTTTTGCAGAGTCCCCCCCAAAAATTTCACCCTTCTTCGTTTATAATAAATGTTTCCAACATAGTCAATTAGTTAGAGGTTTTAGAAGAGGGTTTTTTTGTTGGTGAACTTAAATACTCCTAGGTACCCTAGTGCACTCACATATGGGGTGCACTAGTGCATTCCCTTTATTGATGAACTAACTATCATTATTACTATTTTGTGACAAAATACTAGTTTAAATCAATTATAAATATACTTCAATAAGTGTGTCTTTGAACTGTAAGTGCACCTATGCATCACTATATAGGATGCACTGAAGAAAATTTGGACATTTTCTTACATAATATCTATTTATTTTAAAAAAATACAAAAACTTATCAGTGCACTCCCATATAGGGTGCATCGATGTGTTCCTTTTATCGATTCACCAATAGTTGTTATTACTATCATGTGATAAAATATCAAATTAAATCAATTCTAAACATACTCTAGTTAGTGTGTCTTTAAATTTTAAGTGCATTGTTATATCATTATCTAAGACATGCTAAACAAGGTTTACTCATTTTGTTATAGAATATTAGTTTTATTTTAAAATATTACAAAACTTATCAGTGCGCTCCTATATAGGGAACACATGCATTCCTGTTATCGACGCACTAGAGGCCATTATTACACTTTTGTGATAGAATATTGATTTAAATAATTTCTAAAAATAATCTAGTCAGAGTGTCTTTAAACTATAAGTGCACCAATGTGTCATTATATAAGACACATTGAATAAGGTCTTTTGTTATATAATATATATTTTTATTAAAAAAAAAACAAAACATTATCGACGTGTTTAATAATTATACATGCACTGTTAAATTATGAGCTTGATTTCTCATGCAGATTAATTCTTTGATTTTCTTCAACACTTTGATTCCAACTTAATACATTTCAACAATACCAAATCATAATCGAATATAAATAACTATGTAGATAAATAAGCATGCACATCAACAACACATATACCCTAGGGAAACCCTGTACAGGGAGAAAAACCCCAACAAACGATATTCCTTTATTGCATTAATAATGTAAGATCACTTACAAATATCCACCATGAATGTTATGCTCTTAAAGAGCTTGCCAAGATGACTCTGACCTGACAAAGACCTAAAATACCTTGCTGAAATAAACCTTTGATATGTTTCCTCTATTATTGATATACAACATTGATATGTTGCTTTGGTATGTTGCCTCTTTATCATTGATGTGTGCCTCTATTGCTTCACCCTTAACCTGCATAGAAACTTTATTGAAGAGAGGGGTCAACCTTTGCATATATAGGGTGAAGAGGAGAAGATGAGAGACTCGAAATAGTAGCCTGTTTGCATGCTTTACTCATAACTCAGCTTCATACTTTAGTTCGAAAATAGAACTAGACTTGAGACTTCAGTTACAACTCAGCATTACACTTTAGTTTGAAAATAGAACTAGACTTGAGACTGGTATGCTTTAGTTCAAAAATAGAACTAGACTTGACACTTTAGTTACAACTCAACATTACACTTTAGTTCTAAAATAGAACTAGACTTAAGACTTCAGTTGCAACTCATCATTACACTTTAGTTCTAAAATAGAACTAGACTTAAGACTTCAGTTGCAACTCAACATTACACTTTAGTTCTAAAATAGAACTAGACTTAAGACTTTAGTTACAACTCAACATTACACTTTAGTTCTAAAATAGAACTAGACTTAAGACTTTAGTTACAACTCAACATTACACTTTAGTTCTAAAATAGAACTAGACTTAAGACTTCAGTTACAACTTGACTCTTTACAAGGAAATTCAAAATTATCTTCATGGTGGATAATGTTACACGTGCCAATGCACTAGATCAATACATTTATATCATTTGCAATATTAGGAATATCGTTTGTTTCTAGCTCATAGGAATTTTATATTCAACCTAAATTTTTCTTAGTGCCCTGACTTTTTCTCATGGCTCACAAGGCTTGACTAGGCTCACAGAGGTTGTACGTTCCCCCTGAATTTTGCTCTAGCCTGTCTATGCTCATAGAGGTTGTACATCCCCCCTGACTTTTTCACTAGACTGTCTATGCTCACAGAGGTTGTACGTTCCCCCAGACTTTTGCATTAGACTCACATAACATCTCGTTCGTCTTGACTTTTGGTTTGACTCACAGAGATTGTATGTTCCCCCTGGCTTTTGTCAATACCTCACAAGACTAGTTGATTCTACAAATCTCCCTGGCTAGCCTTAGGGTGGCCCATATGGCCTCTCAATGGAGAATGATTGTCGATGCTTCCATGTTTAACACTTCCTCTCAGCGAGGGATTCATTCTCAACCACACCAATCTTTCCTCTTAGATGCACAAACTGTCTCGAGGTCATAGGCTTGGTCAGGATATCAACTACCTGATCACTCATGGCTATGTACTATAACTTTACAGTTTTTATCTAGACCAAGTCTCAGATGTAGTGGTACCTCATGTCAATATGTTTTGACCTGTCGTGAAATACCAGGTTCTTTGTCAATTTTATGCAACTTTGATTATCACAGTGAACCACCGTCGTCTCGAGCTTGTCTCCAAACAACCCAGAAACCAATTTTCTGAGCCATACTGCTTCCTTGCTAGCATTACTTGTTGTAATGTACTCAGCCTATGTTGTACTCTATGAAATGGATCCCTGCTTCCGGCTTGACCAAGAGATCATAGCAGATCCTAAACTGAAGCAGTATTCGAAAGTACTCTTCCAATCCATTGGGCTTCTTGCCCAGTCATCATCTACATACCCATGCAAAAATAAACCACCACTGGATGTATATTTCAGACCATAAGTAATGGTCCCTCTAATATATCTCAAGATGTGCTTTGCTTCCACCCAGTGTCTCTATCTCGGTTCAGTCATGAACTGACTCATTGCAATCACTGCATAGCATATATTTGGCCTAGTGTGGATCATGTACATCAATGATCCAATCAGCTGCCTATACGTGGTGGGATCCACCAAATATGAACCTGTATCAGAATCATGCAGCTTCCTCAGGTTGGTAATCATCGGAGTAGACATGGATTTACAATCTATCATACCAAACCTCTTTAGTACATCAACTGTGTATTTTCCTTTTGCCAGAAATATGTCGCCCTGTCTTTGCCATACTTCCAATCCTAGGAAGTAATGCATCAAGCCTAAGTCTTTCATCTTGAATTCTGAGGTTATCTGCCTCTTACACAACAGGCTATTATCCCTTCATCTTCTGTTAGAAAGAGATCATCAACATACATGATTAGTATAATAGGTTGGTTACCTCTTACCTTGAATTACAGATTTGCATTAGCATCACTTTTCTGAAATCTTAGGATTTTAAGAAAGCCATCAATCCTATCATACCAAAATCTGGGAGCCTGCTTAAGACCATACAAGGCATTCCTTAGCTTGCAGACATGAGTGCCTTTATTATGCAGTACAAAACCATTTGGTTGTTCCACAAAGACCTCCTGTTCAATCTTTCCATTCAAGAATGTTGTTTTTACATCCATCTGATGTAGCTTCCAACCAAGAATGAGAGCTAAAGCAATAATAGTTTGAATGGAGGTATACCTGGCTACATGAGCAAAAGTCTCTTCGTAGTTGATTCCTTCTTTCTGAGTGAAGCCTCTAGCTACAAATCTTGCTTTGAACTTTTCCACACTTCCATCAACTGCATGTTTGATCTTATAGATCCATTTGGAAGAAACCACTGATTTGTGTTTTGGCCTCGACACAATGTCCCAAACATTGTTCTTTATAATAGACATGTATTCCTCAAGCATGGAATCCTTCCATACTTGTAATTTATTTGCTTCTTCAAATGAAGAAGGTTCAACATCACTAATGCTGCTCATTAGTGCAACATAGCCTCCAAACCTATGAGGCCTCTTCCTTTCCTTGAAAGTTCATTTGGGAGCAGCTATCCTTTCTGCTTCTTCCACTATTTCTTTAATCCACCCTAGCTTCCTTTTGGCTGGAGGCTCTTCAAGATTTCTTTCTAACACTTTAGCAGGTTCTAGGGGCTCATTACTTGGCCCTTCACGTGGTTTCTCCCTCTGATCATATGAATCTTCATTTTCAGAAGAAGGTGAAGCTGGTTGAACTGCTTCTGATTCTTGTTGAGGCTCTTTGGAATTATTAAATGTGGTTTCCTCATGGAAAGTCACATCTCTGCTTACCTCTATTTGCCTCTGACTTGGTACATAAATTTTATAAGCCTTGGAGTTCTCACTGTACCCCACAAGAACCCCTTTCTTTCCTGAGGGTTCCATCTTTGTCCTCTTTTCCTTAGGGATATGAATATACACAAGACACCCAAATATCCTTAGATGCCCTACTTGAGATTTGATCCCTGAGAAGACCTCTTCAGAAGTCTTGTCCTTCAAGATAGCATGTGGACACCTGTTCTGAATATACACAATAGTGGAGGTAGCTTCTGCCCATAAATAATTTAGCATATCTTGGTCAAACATCATTGCTTTCGCTGCCTCACAAATGGTCATGTTTTTCCTCTCAACAACTCCATTTTGTTGAGGGTTATATGGCATGGTCAATTGTCTCTTGATTTTTGCTGACATGCAAAAATCCTCAAACTGAAGAGATTCAAACTCTCCTCCATTGTCTGTTCTAAGGATTCTGATGTGTTTCCCTGTCTGCTTTTCAATAAAGGATTTATACTTTTTGAATTTATCAAATGTTTCACTTTTAGCTTTAAGAAAATATATCTAACATTTTCTTGAGTAATCATCAATAAAAATGACATAATACAAACAACCACTGAGTGAGGGAGATGACATGGGACCACATACACCAGAATGAACTAGATCTAAGATGTCCTAAGCTCTATTGTCACTATTAGGAAATGTTTTCTTTATATTTTTAGCTAGCATGCATTCCTTACAAATTTCATTTTTACTAAGAGAAATAGAGGGCATGCCACATACCATATTCTGTAGATTTGGAAGAGATTTGTGATGAATATGTCCATGCCATCTATGCTACAACTCGTTAGAGCTAGTCGCATCATGAGCCAATGCCTGAACTGACTGTCCTGACATGATGTACAATCCTCCACTGCGAGTTCCAATGGGATCTGCTATACTTAAGTGGCTACCTTTAGCCCATAGTAGTTCCTTCATGTTCTTGAAGATCACCCAATATCCCTTGTTCTCAAGGGTTGCAACTGATAGTAGATTCTTCTTGAGCCCATGAACATATAATACTTCATCAACATGAAATCTAGCCCCAGATTCCAATCTAAAGGGGATAGATCCTACTCCCTCTATCTTGTAACATTTGTCATCCCCAAGCTCAACCTGCTCTGCAAAAGATTTTGTCTTGAAATATGAAAGGATCTCCTTGAACCCTGTCATGTGCTTTGATGCACCACTATCTACTAACCAAGTTTTCGGCCCCGTGAAAACTGAACTGGATAAGGCAGAAACCAAGTAATATTCTTTTTGTATTTTCTTTCTCATTAGAAGGACTTTTCTGATTTCTTTTGGATTCATCATCCTCAACAGTTGAGGCATGATGTTTCCTTTTCCTTGGATATTTCTTTCTAAACCAACAATCTTTAGCAAAATGACCCAACTTATTACAACTAAAGCATTTAATCTTAGATGCATCGATATTCTTTCCTTTGAATGTACCTTTGGTGTTTGGCTGTTAAGCCCTAATATTGGCTCATTACCCCTTAATTGGGGCATATTATATTAGTAATGTTATTTTATTTATGTCAGCTTTAGGCCATTAGTTGTAATTATACCTTCTAGTCTTCTATATATACCAAGGAGACATTTTCATTTTGAATCATCTTGTACTTGAACATTTAAGTGGGGTAAAAGGAGGTTGCCCCCTTGAAGAGGCTTATTATATGAAATTATCTCTTTTTCAAGGTGTTGAGTACTTTTCCTGAGGTTTTTCTATGCTATATTGATGTTTGGTTCTTAACATATGGTATCAGAGCTCAAGGTCTTGGGGTTTCGCTGCTACATCTGAGACACCGTGGAATTTTCACTATAACTATTTTTCTACAACGTTTCAGAAGGAACGTCTTGGAGGATATTTAGTAGATGGATCAAGGTACATTGGGTTCAAAATTCAGCTCCTTAGGACTTATACTTTTGGAGATCCAGCCTGTACAAGATAGGGTTCTGGAATCATCCTGAAATGAGCCATTGCGGAATTTTCACTATAAAAAAATTTCTGTAATGTTTCAGACCCTGAAATCTAGAGGCCATTTACAGAAATTAGTAAGGTATCTACGGTAAAAATTTCATCTTCTGGGTCATTTTAAATTTGTAGATACACCTTGTGTAAGATAGGGTATCTGACTAGTCCTATTGACTAGTCTCAAGAAGGTGTTCCAGGTAAAACAATCATAACTTCTTGCTAGAGTATCCAAATTGAGTAGGACTGGCTGCATTGGATCATGGACAGTCTGTAGTATTTTGGGTGCGAGTTTCATAATTTTATATCAATCATTTTGTGCGGGGCATGCTATAAAAGTGAGATCTCCTGGAAAGGCCAAAAATCGGCAAGTTGTGAGGAAGTTACCATAAATTCCACTTGGAACATCCAATTTTGATCAGACCTGTGGCATTGTAGAGAAGAAATATCAGAGAAATACCTAAAAGAAAGTTTCATACCCATAAGGGCCGAAACTTGGGAGATAGAACAGAATAAATATTGTCTAGCAGAACCGCCTCAAAATCAAATATTTGGCCAACATGCCACCAAAAACGGGACCTTCTACACCAAATAAGCCTCCAGAAAATCCTAATTGGACTCTTGATGAAGGTGAAGAAATGCGTAGGGACATAAATGAACTAAAAAAGAAGATGGATTCAATGGAAGCTCAGTTGGATACTAAGATGGATTCAATGGAAGCTAAGTTGGATACTAAGATGGATTCAATGGAAGCTAAGTTGATGGATTCAATGGAAGCTAAGTTGGATACTAAGATGGATGGCTTAAAAGGGGAGATCATGGAAGTATTGAGAAATTT
>JASDQU010188650.1:0-11000 GCA_032191745.1 Picea mariana | reverse complement strand
TTACCACCTCAGGGGGGGTCCGGAAAATCGCCTTCCCGAAAATAAAACCGTTTTTCCCTTTTTCGCCATTTTTGCCTATTTCGGTATGTCTTCTTTCAAAACGGATTCTGGGCAAATGAAGATGGATTTTAAAAATACGAGAGAGGTTTTTTCTCAGCACGGGCTGAAGAACAAAAAAATCTCTCTTTTTTTCACAGACACTACGAGCAGGGAGAATCGAAGCCATCTTCGAGGCCCTTTTTTCCAGATTTTCACTTTTCCGTTACAATCCTGATTTTGCGGGAGTTGTTACGGCCAGCTGGAGGCGAATTTGGAAAAATCAAAGGAGTTTTTTGTCCAGAACATGCCCATATACAATAACCTCCTTCATTTTTTTCCCAGGTGTCATCGTTGAAGAGAAAAATATTTCTGTTCGAACCCCTTTTTCACAGAAATTAGGCCCATCTTTCATGGTGGACAGTTCCAAATTTTTAGGGATTTATGGCTATTTTTGGCCGAGGCAGTTGAAACTGACTTCTAAAACTTATGGGGAGGTCTATCCTATTTATTCAGAGGATTTTAATGTAAATAGGTTCAACCGGGAGGTACCAGATGGGGAGATAATATAGAAACATGGCTTTCTGTTTTGTAAAGATGATCAGCAATCTGTAAATGATTTTGCGAATGAATACAAAGACATTGTTTCCAGATTCCTGTGTCATGTTTAAGTGGTGAAGTTTTTCCCTCATGTAACTCATGATTTTCCTATTTGATACACTGTTCTTTCCGTATTGTCTATGAGAAGGTAATGTACAAGATTTGTTCTTGACACCCTCTGTTGGCTCAATGCAATATTTATGTTTTCTTCCAAGTTTGAAGTGTAGAATTCAGCTATACTCTTCTCTACATTTGAAACGAATCCAAATATTTTCTTCCTTTCCCATTCTATAAGCTCAAAGAATCCACTTGCATGATTATCTTGCTTGGTTACATCCTGTTTTAGTTATTCATTCATCGATCGTCTTTATCATTGACTCCATGTTGCCTAATGGTCCTTTGTGCCTTAACCAAACCAACTCAAAATCCATAAACAAACCCATGTTCTTCATAGCTAGCCTAATATTCTCTTCAAACAAAGCTATATCAGATAGAGAGATCCCTCTCTGAGTCTTGGAGGGCTATATCCAAGACTCAAAGTGGTTTTGATGTTGCCTCTATGACTGCCTCTTCAGCCTTGGGCAAATTACAGAGTGCTAACAGAATGGCGACTCCACTAGGGAGCTCTCCCCAGTAGTACACTTCAAATATCCAGATCTGTTCATTGATGGTGGACAGTGACTAGACACAAGAAGGCTGAGATCATTCACCTGGCGACTCCAATTAGCTCCAGACAGTGCCAACTCAAAGACTCCACTGGAGGAAGAACCTAAAGCATGGCCAAGAAGCCTAGAAAGACCAATTACTCAAGCTCAAATTGCATTCAAGACATCATTGGTTTTATCTGCAATTATGTTTTGTCTTTTTCTAAGCCTGATCAAAAGCATATTGCTGAAGATTACATTGATCATCTGTGAATTGAGGAGCCTCAAGAGATCAGATCCCCAATTGTAGATTACGTACATACTCATACACCTGTGCACATCCCAGATGCACCTGTAGAAGTCCTAGTGAGACATAAACCTTCTGCTTTATCTCCTACTTTTGCTAAACCTATGGATGGTTGTAAGCCTCTTGCTTCATCTCCTATGCTTGGAAAAGTCCCAGACCGATACAAGCCTCTAGATTTGCCTCCTATTCTCCATGACCTCCCTGTCAATTACATCAATAATCTGCCTAGGTTTGATGGAGAAAATGGGAAGATCACTGCTGAAAAACATATTCAAAACCTTGAGGATGTCCTTGACCTTTATGAGGTTGAAGATGATGATGTCTATATCAAGATGTTTACCCTGTCTTTGCAAGGTAAAGTTAAAAATTGTTTTAGAAATCTGCCAGCTACAAGCATCAGAAATTTTCATCAGTTCATGCAAGTTTTCTTAGATAGGTGGGTGATCAAGGGAAATATTTTCCTCATCCTAGAAGAATATGACCACTTGAAAAGAAATCACGGAGAGACAGTACAACAGTTTTCAGCCAGATTCAATAAGGTATATCATGCAATACCTGTTGATATAAGGCCACCCCCAGGATCATCTCACTTGCATTACCCAAATGCCTTCGATCCTGAGATGGCATTCCAATTAAGAGAAAGGAAAACTGCAACTCTCAAAGAAATGCAAATGGATGCAGTTGATGTGGAGGCCAACTTGTTGATCAAAAGGTCAAAAGTGAAGAACAAAGAAAAGGGGCAGCTGAAATCTTCAGAAGCTAAACCGGAGATTTTGGCCAGTGCCATGGAAGAGATGATGCAGAGGATCAATAGGAAAGATGAGCTTGTCATCCAAAGACATCATGGTCCATTGATTTCAGAGAAAGAAAATGTCACAGTTCCCAAACATTTTGCTGCTCATCCTTGGTACCATGGTTTGGATAATGATTCTTTCATGTATTCAATTCAAAACACAGTCAAAGATGAAGCTCCATCTCAACTTGCATAGGAACAACCAGCTGATATGATGTGCATGTTTGAAGACATTCCTCACTTGGATAATCTACCCAAGTGTGATCAGTATGATAATGAGCATGAGGCTGAAATAGATGTGAATTTTTCAAAGCAATCAACAACATGTCATTGGCAGGAAGAAGATCATTTACAGTTCAGATATGACAATCAGCCCTTGCACAACAGTCATGACAGTGATGAGGAAGAGATAGAAAATTTCAGAGTAAGGGAAAAATCTTTGCCCTTATGTTTCTCATCTTTTCAATTTTTGAAAAGAAACTCTAGGCCAGTTGTAAATAGTGAAGACGGAAATTTCCTTGATCAATCAGTTGAATATGCCATTGAGGATGTGGAGGTTGTTCTAAATCCAGAGTTGCAACCCTTTACCTACTTTGATTTTCAAATTTTAGATGAAAGATTAAAGCCTGAGGCAAATTATGAGTTAATCCACAATAACTCTATACCATTATTCTTTAATTCATTTCATTTTTTGAAAAAGAATCTTGAGTATATGCTAAAGGATAAATACACAAAAAATCAAGAAGTTTCAGTGGAACCAATGCAAAAGTCAGTTCAATTTCTACAGGATCCAACATCAGATGTGTTGGATGACTTGTGTCGTCAAAGCCTTTTTCCATCATCCAGCTATGGGATAAAACGCTGCTATGATATTGACATGATCAGGCAATCAGCTTCATTGTCTTTTTCAATAGAAGTCGCATTACAAATCCCATCAGAGCAGTTGCAGCCATGTCATGAATTGCATGAGGATGCAAATAGCACTACCCTAGCATCAAATTATGAAATTGAGTTGGTTAAGTTTGAATATCAAGAAACAGGTCAGTTCTACCTTGATCCTATAGCCGCCTATATGGATAATTTTTTCACTGGAGAACCCCAATCTATTCCTGGCATTACTTTGGTCCTTCAGAATTGTCGAGGTCTCTGTTGTAAATATCAATCATGTTTTCAGCAGCGGCCATCACGCTTTGTAGTTTTGAATCTATGGGAAAAAGGTCAAGCTGCTCTTTTCACTGTGCTAACGAGAAGTCAAATAGTCCTCTGGTCTCAGAAGCTAATTGATTGGCTTCATTGGCATTTTTGTATTATTTGATTTAACAAAATTATCAGTAGCACAGGGTAGGTAGGAGAATGTGAATAAGCTCATCATTCTGAGCATCTCTTTTTTAGCAGTGTTCATTTGATTTGGTTTCAGTTGCAAGATCAAAACGGGTACAGGTTGCAGAATAAGATTTTGGGATCAGCCCAATGGATAAAGCACCGGTCTGCATGTTCATAGGTATGTGGTTCTTGACACCTCCTAAAAGAAGTTGACATCCCTAGGTGGAGCCACTGTTATAACCCTATAATTCATAGTATCATTTGGTGACTGGAAATTTTTTCACTCTGGGTATATTTCGGCTTGAAAGTAATATTTCATTTCTGCAAATTAGTTTCAAGGAAAGGAAAGGAAAAGGAAGATTCATGATTTTTTATGCTGAGTGTTTTTTTCCTAACCCCATGGTGACAAAATCAAGGGAAGTAGCACACCAGACCCTCAAAAAGGTCATTAAGCCTAAGTTTTTCCTCATATACTGCATTCGCACCTGGAGAATAAAGAACGCACTTAGATCGACGATCGATCTAGTGGCACGTAGATCAACGACTGACAGTGAATTTTGGACCCCCTCGACTATTCTAATTTTAACAGTGTGGGGAGGGGAGGTCTGGAATCAGAGATAACGAAGGCACACATCTGAACGGCTGAAGCACCAGCGCTTTCATCAACGGCTGAGATTGAATTTCGGACCCCCCCGACTGATCTGTTTTTAACATAAGGGGGGGGGTCCGGAATGGAATCTTTCTCTAGAGGGCCCCTCTCTCTACATGGAATGAATCTATTGGTCCCAACTCCCATCACTTACCATTCATTATTTCCTGACATTCTTCGTCACCTCATGACATCATCCTCCTTTTTCCCGCCACCCATTCATGAATAAATGAACTTAGGATTAAATCGAGATGGATTTTAAAAATCCAAGAGAGGTTTTTTCTCAGCACGGGCCGAAGAACAAAAACCTCTCTCATTTTTTTCACCAGCGCTATGAGCAGGGAGAATCGAATCCATCTTCGAGGCCCTTTTTCCATATTTTCACTTTTCCATTACAGTCCTGATTTTACGGGAGTTGTTACGGCCATATGGAGGTGAATTTGGAAAAATCGAAGGAGGTTTTTGTCCATCACATGCCCATATACAATAACCTCCTTCATTTTTTTCCCAGTTGTCATATTTGAAGAGAAAAAGATGTTTGTTCGGACCCCTTTTTCACAGAAATTAGACTCGTCTTTCATGGCGGACAGTTCCAATTTTTTAGGGATTTATGGCTATTTTTGGCCGAGGCAGTTGAAACCAACTTTTGAAACTTATGGGGAGGTCTATCCTATTTATTTATAGTATTTTAATGTAAAGAGGTTCGACCTGGAGGTACCAGATGGGGAGATAATATAGAAACATGGCTTGCTGTTTTGTAAAGATGATCAGCAGTCTGTAAATGATTTTGTGAATGAATACAAAGACATTGTTTCCAGATTCCTGTGTCATGTTTAAGTGGTGAATTTTTCCCCTCATGTAACTCATGATTTTCCTATTTCATACACTTTTCTTTCTGTATTTTCGATGAGAAGGTAATGTACAGGATTTGTTCTTGACACCCTATGTTGGCTCAATGCAATATTTATGTTTTCTTCCAAGTTTGAAGTGTAGAATTTAGCTGTACTCTGCTCTACATTTGAAATGAATCCAAATATTTTCTTCCTTTCCCATTCTATAAGCTCAAAGAATCCACTTGCATGATTATCTTGCCTGGTTACATATTGTTTTAGTTATTCATTCATCTATCGTCTTTATCATTGACTCCATGTTGCCCAATGGTCCTTTGTGCCTTAACCAAACCAACTCAAAATCCATAAACAAACCCATGTTCTTCATAGCTAGCCTAATATTCTCTTCAAACAAAGCTATATCATATAGAGATATCCCTCTCTGAGTCTTGGAGAGCTAGATCCAAGACTCAAAGTGGTTTTGATGTTGCCTCTGTGACTTCCTCTTCAGCCTTGGGCAAATTATAGAGTGCTAACAAGACCAAATATGAATCTCCTCGGAAATCTAAACTGGCATATGCATATTCATCAATCATCAACATCTGGGGCCTCAACCAATCAAAAAATGAATCATTATACTTGATTATAGGCCCTGCTATGTGCCAAGCCATGAGGTTACACCACCTTAGCATCCTTGGATCCTGTGGGGCCAGTAAACCCTAATATACCTATTGTTGCAATAGTGGGACCCTCTCGAGGAAGAATGACACCAAAAGTGACCCGTACTCGAACTACTTCAGGTCACCCCTTCTGCACTTTGTCAGTTTCCTTTTCATGCTGCGGAGAACCGCATCCGACTAGTTAAAAACCTGAGACTCTGTGCACTCTATTGCGTATTGGAAATAGCTCTGGAGATCCATGTGCGGAGCCATGCTCCTAGCCATGTGTGCAATGGTAAACAAGATAGTCTATAGGATCAAATCTTGGGCCCCCCAAATGGAAACCTTACCCTTGCTTCTCTCTGCCTTGGGAACATAATATCAGCGAACATACTCGCTCATAGGAAGTCTGTCGCCTCTACCTCTGGTCAGATTAGCATGGTATCCACGTCATGACAACCCCGTCAAAAAATAGATATCCTCGATATCTAGTGTCAGTGTGTGGACCCCTATGTGAAATAACTGTTGATCCACATCCCACATGTGGACTAGGTACTCTAACAATCTGAGTTGGACTCTCATGCCTGGGATCCTAAAAAATTTTAAGAGCCCACATTCCCAGAGGGCAGCAACTGTACCAAGATCATTCCTGGCAATGGAATCATCCTCCTCATGTTCTCTTTCCCTCCATTCCAACATCATGATGGTCAACACCTGCAATGGAGCCATGAGAAGTAAGTCAGCAACTTGTTTTAACCTCTTGCATAATTTTTTATTGAGCAAAAACACACAAAAATCTATTTTTCGGCGCTCGCAGGTGAAGCTTTTTCACAATGCGAGATTCTCGCAGGTGCACTGAAGCCCACCTGCGAAAATATTAGATTCTCGCAGGTCCCGAATAGCCCACCTACGAGAATTATTGAGCGCATCTACCGACCCTAAAATGGACTCAAAACTCTAAAATTGCCAACAAAAATCAAAAGTAAACCATGGAAAAGTTGGAAAATCATGAGATTACCTCGTTGGTTGAAACCGTTTGCCAAATGATCGCTTGTACCTACCGCAATCGAGCAAAGAAATTTGGGGGGAAATGAGGTATGTTGGACAAGTTTTTGACAAAGTAACAATGAAATGGTCAAAAAGGCTTTTTCACCCATATTTATTCACTTTTTACTATTTCTTGTTGATTTTTTATATTATTTTTGTTGCTTGGCTTAAAAAACTTAATACCCTAATAGCCTTGTGAGTATGGTTTTTCATAGATAGAGTGACTTCGAAGTCTGAACGACGGTGTATGAGTATTTTTTCTCTTTTTTGTCACATGTATGACTACTTTTTTAGGGTTTTTGTAGAAAAAACCTCAAGCTCAGTCTTCGTTCGTTCTCGTGCTCGAAAATACATGAGAACGCAACTGAGTATATTTTTTCTCGTCTTTTCGTACTCGTTATGGTAACACGAAAACAATGAATGTAAGGGAGTATCCTTTAATCTCTTTTCACGCTCCATAAAAACAAAAAGATTGTCGAGCGATCTTGTTCTTTTCACACTCGTTAAAGTATTTGAAGAAAATGTTTGACATGCGATAATTTATCACTTTTTCGATCTCGTTGAACTCATTTAAGAAAAAGGAACTAGGAGAGTTCTCTTTAAGTGTTTTTCAGACTCCTAAAACATGAAACACTCCCAAGTTTTCTATCTTTGGACTCGTTAAACAAACATCAAAAGGCCCTTACGGGACTGAACCACTCATTCCTAGGGTTCTTTAAATGTACTTCGAGGGACTCATCTGAAGGATGATCTTACATCGACAAGCATGTGTTATCCTCCTCAAGTTTGTGTAAAAATAAAGAGGTACTCGCCAGAAATGGTGGGGGAAATTTTGGGAAAGGGATGTGTTTTTGTATTCGTATTGATGGCAGTAAGCATCGCTCTTGAACATGACACCCCCTATTTGTCATTTGAATCTAGGTTGGAAAATCCATTTGTCTCTCGTCCGACTTGCTACAAGGTCATATCTTGGGTCGTCTTTGAGTCAATGTTGCCAAGTCCTTTGTCGTGTCGTTCATATATTCAAGAGAAGTTCAAACAAGCCCTCCACTGAGTCGGTCATCTGCAGTTGTCCATTCTTACTATGTCGGCCTTCCTTGTGTCTGTTTCAACTCATATTCATACTTTTATTCACCCTCAAAATATGTTACTTATTTCATGTCATTGATGGGGGATACATCAAGGCCCTCCTCTGACAAGTCTTTTTCCGTCAACTCCAACTCATTATCTGGGAATAAGACTTAGAAATCATTCAGTACCTTGGAACCTACATGCCTTAATGGAAGGTCTCTTCACATTCGACAGGGGTTTCACATCATTAGTCCCTAATCGAGATATTTCACCGAGTGTTCAACTTCAGTTCATTCATTCACATTCATTCGGATTGTACGTCGGTACCTTAGGATTCATTGACATCAATGGTGATTTCCCTCGCACTTGTTAACAGTTTTCATCAATGACCGATAATCGAGTGGTTTCTACCATGTTCAATTTCAACACATGTAATCACATGGCTAGATTCATACTTTTAGGTGATAGGATTGAAGACCCTGGGTCTCATCTTTTTGATTCAGGTTGTGATGGAGTATGTATGATTTGTATTGACACATAGATCCACTTTGTATGTCGTGTGGCTATGTCTTAATTTGAGTCTTCTAACATAGATCCATAGTGTATTCCTGGTGGCTATGTAGCATTTTGACGACATGGATCCATGGTGTATGATTGGTGGCCATGGCCTATGTTTACAATTTTATTCATTTGTGATCTGAGCATGGGAATGCCTACCTCAGAACTAGTATTATATTCTGCATTTGCTTTGTTGTTTACAGGTTTCTGATTAGGTGGGCTCCTTATTTCTGACACACACACACATTTTACAAAGCATTTTGGTTGTCACGAGTTCTGGCCTCATACTTTGGGGGGCATTCTGTTACACATAATTTTGGTCACTCTAGTGATGTCTCTACAAGTTATGTGTCTAGGCTCTCATGGAGACCTTTTTCCTGAGAAAAGTGATTGTTGTCTTCTTCTAAAAAGCATATTTTTAAGATGAGTTCATAGGCTTCCTGTGTTACAGGGTGAGAAAATCCTTCATTCTCGCAGGCAACCCTATACTTGAAGTGTGAATTGTTCGCAGTTTTCTCTATAGGTAGGGTGTGAACCTATTTCAAAGCTTGGAAAAGAGAAGAGGTTACGAAGGTTCTAGAAGAGAATCTTCTAGAAAATGAGGTGGCATTCGCATGGTTGGCATCCTACTGACTTCTCATATTTAGTGGGATCATCCTCATCCCTTTAACCATCTATCCTTCTCCTATATAATTAAAGGTTTCTAAAGGAAGAGGTTAAGCAAGATTGAATGAAGAATTGATGAGAGAATTGTGTGAAGAACTCTGTTTGGATAGAAGCTTGAAGACTCTATTTTTCTATCAAGTTGTACTAGATCTTCTTCATGCAAGTGTAGAGAAAGTGTGTGTGTTGGAACCAAGGATCACTGAAAGGAAGCTTGTGACATCAAGGCGATCTGGTTGTATCTTCTACTTTCATTTAATATAATACAGCGGCATGTCCCTTTCCCATAAAATCACTCTTATTTTATTGCATAACTCCTTGATCATATGCCTAGGTTGACATTGAATATATTTTGTTATCTTCACTTTGGTTGGTTTGTGTTGTCTTGGACCTGATTTCACAAGAGCACCGGAGCGAAGTAGGAACAACAGAGACCTAAGGAATCAATATAAATGTATGTCACTCATTCCTTCTCGGTAGTAGATTCAATGACTGCAACTTTGAGAAAGAGTCATGCCCTGTCCTATTTTTTTCTAGATCCAGGTGGATCTAGGGAGATTAGTTAGTGTCTGCACCTACCGATTTATCCAATAAAAATCAGTCAACAACTACAAGAGGACCCTAGTGCATTAGATACATTTGTATGGAAGAATGATTTGCTATGGTATCATGATCACCTATATTTATGTAAGAATTCCCAACTCAAACACAAGGTCCTTCTGGAATTGCACACTTATCCTATAGGAGGACATTCATTGTTCTTGAAAACTTACCATAGGATCAAGAAGGATTTTTTATGGGAAGATCTTAAAATTGATGCTCAAAATTTTGTGTCTGAGTGTGTGGTTTTCCAATAGAATAAGGGAGAGACAATCAAGACTTTAGGTCTCCTACAACCATTAGTTATACCAAGTCAACTCTAGGAAGAAGTTTCAATGGATTTTACTACAGGTTTACCCAAATCTGAAGGAAATATTGTCATCATGGTAGTAGTGGATCGACTGACTAAGTATGCCCATTTTTTTCTCTCTCTCTCATACTTTTAAAGAAAGTATAGTGCCCGCGACATTCATGGAAACAGTGCAAAAGATACATGGAGTCCCCAAGATTATTGTAAGTGATAGAGATCCAATTTTCACTGGAAATTTTTGGACTGGATTATTTTCTTGTTTGGGTACTCAATTGGCTCATAGCTCATCTTACCATCCTCAATTCAATGGGAAAACTGAGATTGTGAAAAAATGTATAGCATGATATCTTCGTTGTTTTGAATATGATAAACAAACACAATGGGTCAAGTGGTTTCCCTTAGAAATATGGTGGTACAACACATCCTTCCATACTTCATAAAAAATGTCCACATTTGTGGAACTTTATGGATATCATCATCGATCCATCACATCTCCATTGAAAGGGACTGCAAAGGTTCAGGTAGTGGAGGACCACATAGGGCACCAACAAAAGGTTCTTAAACTATGTAATAACAACTTGGTTATGGCACAAAATAGAATGAAACAATAAGAAGATCAACATCCCAGTGAAAGGGAATTTGAACTAGGGGATTGGGTATTTTTTAGGCTACAACCATATAAACAAATGTCCCTCAAGCAACAAGATAAGGAAAATAAATTAGCACCCAAATATTATGGCCCCTACAAGGTCTTGCAAAGGATTGGAAGTATGGCTTACAGATTGGAGTTGCCTCCATATTCACGTGCACATCCAATCTGTTAGGATATTTAGACACTTAGGAGTTAGTTAAGATCTACTTGGTCTAATATGTCGTTAGGTAAAAGTGTGTTTCTTTAGTATGCATTAGT
>JASDQU010188648.1:6373-18380 GCA_032191745.1 Picea mariana | reverse complement strand
CTTATGGAACGAAAGTGCTTTGGATTCTCGATATTTTGGTAAGGCACCCTCTTAAATTATTTATTTTCCTTGCAAAGAATCAACTCTTTATGGGAATTGTATGTTAGAGGGAGTGGGTGAGGTTGATCCAGGATCTTTTCTTCGAGTGACTTATTAAAGAAATGTGTTAAATAAGAATAAACTAAAGTACACCATAAAGAAGGAAAAGATCAAAAGGAAAGAAACATAATCATGCAATATGAACACAAATAACTTGATAACGGAGTTCATCCCTGGTGGACTACGTCTCTGGGTCCTGCTCTCAAATGGGTCGGTATTTTTATTAACTCCACAAATGAATTGGGCAAAATACATAAGTATACCTCATTCTGGAGTTAAGCTACAGAAGCTTTGCTCATATCAGAAAACTAACAGCACCACTACGTTCGTGGCGGCATTTTACCTAAAAATGATTGTCTCCACGCCTTGATTTGAGCCAAACAATTTTTTACCCAAGAGGCACCTCTGCCTCAATTTGTGTGCCACTGCTCCTGCAATAAAAGTTGAGATATCTTGAACTGCATGCAAAATCTGTACCAGGTCATACAAGTTCATACGAGTGCGCTCAGTCTCACCTCTCGTGTGCTCTTGTTGTCCCGAACTCTGAATCGAATCCCTTTAAATAATATTTTATGGCAGTTATGAAATAAAGGAATATGTTGGTGCATTGGTTAGCAAGGCTAAGTTTGGACGTTGATTAGCGAAGGTCCCGGGGTCGAATACCACAGGCCTCCCCATTTAGCACACGGTTATAACCATTTTTGCGCGCCCTACCAAATTTGGCGAGAGACCACTAAACTGGCAGAACATGTGTTAAAATTGGTGGAATATGATAGAATGGCGGCGAGTTTGGCGAAGATTCTTGTTATTTCTAGCACACAATTGGCGGTCACTAAATATGGTGGACATGCCATGTATAAAGGAACTGCCACCATATTTGGAAGACTTCCTATATTATATATTGTTTTTTAAATTCGGTCGTTGAGCCTCCTTGGGCATTTTGGGGGTGCCACGTGGCACCTTCCCATTGGACTATGGGGCATCCATTTATTTTCCCACCTGTGCGCTGATGTCACCTCGTGACAAGTGGTGCCACATGGAAATTTTTTACTGGTCCACGTGGTGCCCTAAAAAGTCTGAATTTGAGTGACACCTGGCAGGCTCTGGTGTTGCCACGTTGCATGTTGATGTCATCATGACATGTGTCATGCTTTGTGATTTCCACATAGGTTGTACAGACACTGATTCATCCATATTGATGCTGACGTTAGCAGTACGGATGTTGACTCATCCATGTTGACTAGGCTAGGTTGACCAAAACTTTGACCGCTTATATCTTTTGATCCGTAACTCCGTTTGACGAGCCATTTGCGTCATTAGAAATATTGTGACGCATTCTTCGCGATCATGCCATTTTAATTGAGTTTTGGGAACTTTGATTTTTTTTCCTTTTGTTGTCTGCTGAAGCCATTCTGAGCATTCTAAGTTGCTTCTGTAAGTTCTGAGTTGTTCTTATCCTTCTCTAGATCCTTTTTGGGTCACGCCTTCCCACTGAGAACTTTTTGGACCACCAAAAGCTTTCATTAATCAACTGGTAAGTGAGGGAAGAGTTCCTTCACCTTATCCTTCTCAATCCACTTTGCCTTGCTTGGATGCATTCCCTTTAAGCCTACTCGAAGATAATCAACATCACCCCTGCGTGAAGTCCTCGTCCTTCTGTCCAGGATGATATCTTCCTGTAATTCATCCAAGTACTTAGGTGCAAACTCATCAACTAAAGGAATTGAAACTTCCTCATCGTGATCCATGATCATGGGAGGTTCAAAAAGTTTCAAGTTCTCTACGTTCATGACTGAATAAATCTGCAAATACGGTGGAAGATATAAATGAAAAGCATTAGTGTCTCTTTTCTCCGAAAAAGTGAAGGGTCCATATTGGATGGGCTTGATTTCTTGCCTTCACCCTTCAATCGTTCCTTGTTGATATGAAGCCATACCCAGTCTCCAACCTGGAACTGGCAATCAACCTTGTGCTTATCATGTCGAGCTTTATATTGTGCTTGACTCTTCTCCAATTGTTCTTGACTTCCTGGTGTATCTGATGAATCCTATGGATGAACTTGCGGGCTCTATCCTTTGTTTGTTCTTCATTCACATCGGCATCTCTCCCATACATCAAGTCCAACATAACCTTTGGTAGGTACCCAAAACACGTCTCAAAAGGTGAACTCTGAGTGGATGAATGTAAATCTCGATTATAAGCATGTTGTACATAGGGTAATTGTTCATCCCATAACTTAGGATGCTTGCTACATTAGCCTTGAAGAAAAATTACCATTGTTCTGTTTACCACCTGTGTTTTTCCGTCCGTCTGCGAATGAAAAGCAGTGCTCCTCTTCAATTTAGTGTCCATCATTCTCCACAAGCTAGTCCAAAAATCCCCAAGGAATCGAGTATCCTGATCTGAGACAATGGACATGGGTAACCCAAAGTGAACCCAAACATGTTGAAACAAGAGATTAGCAGTCTGCTCAGTAGTTATCTACTTTTTACATGGCATCAAGATACACATCTTGTTGAACCTATCCACTATGACATACAAATAATCATGACCCCCTTTGGTCATTAGTAAACCCCCTACAAAATCTATGGAGACACTTTCCCATGGATGGGATGGAACAGGAAGTGGTGACTATAGCCCCAATTTTATATTAGTGAGCTTACAAGTAGAACACATCACACACCCCTTTACATATTTAGTTACAATTGCTTTCATTTGAGGTCAGTAACAAAACCTCTACAAATGAGCCATAGTTTTTCCTACCCTAAAATGCCCAGACACAATAGAAGTATGAGCTTCCTGTATCACATGGACTCGTTCACTTATAGGAATACATAGCTTCCCAAGATTATAGAGTAACTTTCCCTACAGACAATAGTTCTCTACCTGTGCACCATGGGTTAGCTTATCATATACTTCTTTGAAATCTTCATCGATGGCATATTGTTCTACATAGCTATCATGAGATAAAGAATTATTCTTCAAAATAATAGAAGCAGCAATAGGAGGTCTAGAAAGCATATCAGCGACCTTGTTACTTGCACCCTTCTTGTACTTGATTACCAAATGAAATTGTTGTAAAAAACCTATCCATCTGTAATGTCGAGATTGTTACAGTTTGGTTTACGCTTGAATATCTTGTAAGGGTTGATGATCTATATGTATAATTGTTTCCTTCCCTAACAAGTAATGCTTCCATTTCTTTACGCTTTGAACTAATTCATACAAATCTTTATCATATGTCGAATAGTTAACAACAGCTTGGTTAAAATTCTCAGAGTGGTAACAAATAGGCTTACAATATTGCATCAATACTGCACCCATGGCGTATCCACTGGCATCTGTCTCGATCTCGAATGGTTGTTGAAGATTTGGTAGTGCTAATACTGGTGTCGTACTGATATTCTCCTTCAAAATGTTGAAAGCTTTTTGGTGTTTTCCTTCCCACTGAAAAGTGTTCTTCGCGCTAGTTAAGGCATGCAAAGGAGAAATAAAGGAGAAGTTGGGAATGAATCTCCTCCAATACTGGACTGCACCCAAGAAGCTTTGGATCTCGGTTACACTTTCTGGCTCAAGCCATTTCACAATTACTTCAATCTTGTAAGGATCAATCTTCAATTGTCCTCCTCCACGATATGACCTAAGTATATAAGTGCAATCTTTCCAAATTCACATTTCGACATTTTCACATACATCTTTTCCCTTTGCAAAGTATTCAATGTCTTCTTTACATGCCTTACATGTTCATCCCAAGTTCCTCTAAAAACAAGAATGTCGTCTAAATATACAATCACAAATTCATCCAGGAAAGGCCTGAATACATCATTCATCACACGCATGAAAGTTGCTAGAGCATTACAAAGCCCAAACAACATAACTAACCACTTAAACAATCCTTGTTTGGTTTTAAAGGCAGTCTCCCATGCATCTTGTTCTGTGACCCTAATTTGATGATATCCACTATGCAAATCCAACTTAGTGAAATAAACAACATTCTTCAACTGATCAAGTAAATCATGTATGCGAGGAAAAGGGTATCGATTTTTCACCGTGATTTTATTCAAAGCCCAGTAATTGACAGACATTCGCCATGTGCCATCTTTTTTTGGCACCATCACGATCATAGAACCACAAGGAGATGAAATGGGCCTGATGACCCCTTGATCCAATAAGCCTTGTACCTGCTTCTTGATCTATGTCATCTCCACAACTGACATCATGTACATGTCCACATTAGGAAGAGGAGAATCCTGCTAAAAATGTATCTCATGTTGGATTTCTCTCTTAGGAGGTAATCCATCTAGTTCCTGAAAAATATGATCATACTTAGAAACAATATCAATTAATTCATTTTTATGAGATGGATCACATCCTTGGAAAGCGTCAGATGTCCCAACATATTTCTCTTTGACGACCATGAGTACATTTCTCTTATTAGTGGTTATGAGTTTTTTCATTTTCCCTGCACTAACAAGTGACGTATTTACCCTCGTGTTGCGAGATCTAACAAAATATTCCACTCCCCCTTTAGTAAGGTGGTATTTTTTCTCATGACGAAAGAAGACTACTTTTATATCATAAAGATAAGGAATTCCCAACACTATGCCACATATATCAAGTGGTACAACATCCAAATCCACTTCATCAATCAACTTTGAAGCAATAGCAAATTTGAACCTACATTGTTTGGTGGCATTAAGTTATGCTTTATCACATACCCAACCAAGAGGGTAAGGCTTTGGATGTGGCTTCGTTACAAGACCCATCTTCTTGAAAAGTGCTTCAGATATTAAGTTTACTTGGGAACCCGGATCGAATAATGTATCTATCTGTGTATGTTTAGATACAACTCGTATATGAAATAACTCATTCCTCTTTTGTTCATTAATATGAGATTCATCATTGGAACTTGAACTAGCATGAAGAGATTCTTTACCTTGTACTCCAACCACTGCGATCTTTCCTTCATCTCCTGATTCAGAACCAAGATCTTGTTGCATTGTAGCAACAGTCTTTGTATTCCCCTTTCCACCGAACTGTTTCGGTTTCTTTTTTGGATGTAGTTTCCAATAGTGTTCTTCATCATGACCGCTCCTCTTGTAGTGAGTGCAAGATGGTTTTCCTCCTCTCATTACTATAGAGGTCTTCTTATCCTTCCTTTTGAACTTCTTGAAAGTCTTGTGTGGGAAATTGGAAGGCTTCTTCGTGGGATCTTCTTGAACATGTTTACCCCTGTTCTCAAAGTGAGTAGCTTGCACACAAACTTCGTCAAGACTAGTGGGGTTAAACAAGAGAAAAGTATGACAAATATAACTGTAAAGTGGGCCAATATACTTCATTAAAGTTTCATAAGAATCCAAAGGAATATTCAATGCTAGAGCTTTCTTCCTAAATTCTTCTATGAAAATTTGTACAGTCTGACCTTTACTCTATCTTAAATTTTTCCATTCCATCATCGCTTTATGTAAATACCCTAATGGATAGAACTGCTTCCTTATCTCTGTTTTAAATTCCGACCATGAGGAAAGAAGATTACCACACTTAATTTTGTCTTGTAGCTTGCTCTCCCACCATACGAGAGTGGTGCCTTCCAACCGAAGAGAAGCCAGTTGCACTTTAACTTCCTCTTCGTCAATATGTTGAACACGGCAATATACTTCAACCTGTCGGATCCAATTATCTAGCTTTTCGGGATTAGCATCTCCATTAAACATAGGTAAAGCAAACTTTACAATAATCTTTAATAATGGTTTCTTAAAAGAGACTTTATGGTTAGAATGTTGAGAGTGATGAGAATGCTCAGAGGAAGAAGAACTAGAACTTGAAGGTGAAGATGGGGGCTCGGGAGGATCTTCTCCAGCCCCTTGGTTTACCGAAGCATGATCATCTAGTGGTGCTTCCTTTTTCTTCCCTTTCTTCTTCATCCTCTTCTCATAATCTCTATACATTCGTTCGACCATTTCTGACATGCGATGAAAGACCATGTGATATTTTTTCTCATGTTCATCACGCCTATCCTCTTCTGCCATATTCTTCCTTCAGGATGCATGACCAACTTCAGGATTGAAGGTCTTAAGAGTTCCTTCACCATGCTTATGCTTGACTCTAGTAAGCATTCATACTCAACAATTCAAGTCAAAGACGACTACTTTGATACCAACATGATCCGTGATCTTTTCATCGGGTGACTTATAAAAGAATTGTATTAAATGAGCATAAACTAAAGTACACCATAAAGAAGGAAAAGCTCAAAAGGAAAGAGAGATAATCATGCAATATGAACACAAAGAACTTGATAATGTAGTATGTCCCTAGTAGACTACGTCTCTGGGTCATGCTCTCAAATGGGTAGGTCTTTTTATTAACTCCACAAAAGAATTGGGCAAAATACATAAGTATACATCATTCTGGAGTTAAGCTATAGAATCTTTGCTCAGATCAGAAAACTAACACCACCACTGCGTTCGTGGCATTCTTTTACCGAAAAATGATTGTCTCCATGCCTCGATCCGAGTCAGACACTTTTTGACCCAAGAGGCACCCCTGCCTTGGTTTGTGTGCCACTGCTCCTGCAATAAATACTGAGAAATATTGGACTGCGTGAAAAATATGTACCAGGTCATACAAGTCCATACAAGCGTGCTCAGTCTCACCTCTTGTGTGCTCTTGCTATCCCGAACTCTGAACCAGATCCATTTAAATAATATTTTTCGATGGTTATGCAATAAAGAAATCTATTGGTGCATTGGTTAGTGGGGCTAAGTTTAGGCGTTGGTTGGTGGAGGTCTCAGGGTCGAATCCCATGGGCCTCCCCATATAGCACACGGTTATAACCATTTTGGTGCGCCCTACCAAATTTGGTGGGCGACCGCTAAACTGGCAGAACATGTGTTAAAATTGGCGGAATATGCTAGAATGCCGGTGAGTTTGGCAGAGATTCTTGCTATTTCTGGTGCAGAATTGGCGGTCACTAAATATGGCATGCATGCCATGTATAATGGAACTACTGCCATATTTAGCAGAGTTCCTATATTATTATTTTTTTTAAATTCGGTCGCTGAGCCTCCTTGTGCATTTCGGGGGTGCCACGTGGTGCCTTCCTATTGGGCCACATGGCATCCATTTATTTTCCCACATGTGCATTGACGTCACCTCGTGACACATGGCACCTTCCAAGTGGTGCCATGTGGCATCACCTAGGGATGCCACATGGCACTTTTTTAGTGGTCCACGTGGCAACCTAAAAAGTTTGAATTTGAGTGACACGTGGCAGCCTCTGGTGTTTCCACGTGGCATGTTGACGACATGCTGACATCATCATGACATGTGTCACCCTCTGTGCTTTCCACGTAGGTTGTATGGACATTGACTTCATCTGTACTGATGCTAACGTCAGTGGTACGAATGTTGACACATCCCTGCTGACTTGGCTAAGTTGACAAAAACTTTGACCGCTTATATTTTTTGATTCGTAACTCTATTTGATGAGTCATTTGCACCGTTAGAAATCTTGCAACGCACTCTTTGCGATCATGTAATTTTAATTGAGTTTAGGGAACTTTGAATTTTTTCCCTTTTGATGTCTGTTGAAGCCATTCTGAGTGTTTTAAGTTGCTTCTGTAAGTTATGAGTTGTTCTCAGCCTTCTCTGGATCCTTTTTGGATCAGAGGTGGATACTCAATTTGTGACTCAAATTGAGTCATCCCCTATTAATTCGGTGGGGTTGGGTGAAAATGTTTGTCTAGTTGACTTGAATCGAATTTCTAGTGGTCGTGTCAAGGAACCCTCTACCCATAATCTTGATTCCATCTCGAGTACTTTGTCAATCTCAATTGGACATGACGCTTACCTCCTTAGACCCTATCACCGTGTTTATGCTTGTTTTGGGGGTATTGGGTTCGATGGAATCAAATAAGTGGTTCACTCAAAGGTTGGGAGGAAGTATGCTATTAAGCATGCATAGGAACATGCATCGAGGGAGGTTTTTCAGGGGAGGCAGAAATTAATAACATGGGTCCTTAGACCAGGGATGGCCCCGAAAAAAGGTATCCCATGATTCTTATGTATGTCAACATCTATGGCTTAGGAGGGAAATCCAAAATATTATCCCTTTGTAGACTCATGGAAATGGCAAGACTAGATATTCTTTTAATACAGGAAATGATGGGTTGCTTCAAACCAATAGTATCTGAATTAGAAAGACTTTTCCTTGGATGGGGGTTTGTTGGTATAGACTCTGCAGGGCTCTCTACAGGTCTTATAATTGGATTTTATTCAAAGGCAATTCTCACTAAGTTCTTCTTCATTGCTTCTAGTCTTTGTGCAAATTTCATATACAATGAACCAAACCAATCAATAAAAATGTTAAACTTGTATGGACCTTATGATGCGAAGGAATTTTTCTGGGAAAGATTGTTCGGATCCAGCTTTCTTAATGTTGACAAATTAATTATCAGATGTGACTTATATTTCATGATCGACAAAGATGAAATCTAGGGACCTTTGGGATGAGAGGACAAATTGGAAAAAACAAATTGCTAACAAGGTGGAGAGAGCTTGTAGATGTGGAACCGGTCTAGTTGAAGCGAACCTAGTTCAACAATAGGGGTGGGGATAAAGGAATATCTAAAACGATTGACAGATTTCTAGTTCATTATTTATTGCTTCAACAAATAGGATATTATCGCTCCTCAGTGGGTTCGGTTTGTTGTTCTGACCATTGGTCGATTTACCTTGAATTACATTGAAAAGGTGGGAAGTCGAGATCGCCATTCAAATACAACTCTTGCTCGGTAGAATTGCAAGAGTTTAAAAGAATCATTCATAAAAATTGGGAATCATTCTGGTTGAATGGGGATATGATAACAAGTGCACAATTTGTCACAAAGCTTCAAAAATTAAAAAGGGAATCTTATGTATGGGATAAGGAGAACAAACTAGCAAATGAAAAAGATTTAATCTCAATGGAAAATGAGCTTGATGAGTTGTACACACATTTGAAACATGGGGGTCCTGACTCCATTGCATCTTGGGATCATTGCAGAACTCTGGAAGTAAAGAAATATGCAATTATTCTGGAACAAGAGATACCTTGGAGGCTCAAGATTTGAGTATTGTGGATTGAAGCGGGAGACCATAATACAAAGTACTTTTAGAAATTTACAAACCATCATACAAACTACAATTCAATATGGGAGCTAAAGGACTCATTGGGGAATAAAAAAAGGGGGTTTTCCAAGATAGTCGACCTGGGGGTGAATCACTTCAAGGAGTTTTTTGCGGAAGCTAAGTAAGAAAAGGTGGGGGAAATGTTGAAGCTAATTGTTTTGTTTCCAAGGCTAGTAGATCAGGTAGATAACAAGGAATTTTTCATAGAGGTTTCGAAGGAGGAATTGTGTAGGGTCTTGGATAGTTTCAAGAAGGATAAGAGTCCTAGGCCGGATGGTTGGACTGCATAATTCTTCATGGATTTCTTTGATTGTGTGGGGGATGATCTACTAAGAGTGGTGGAAGAAACCAGATGCTTGGGGAAGTTAAAGCATAGCATCAATTCTATTTTTTAGTAATGATTCATGAGTCGGACTATCCTTCATCTTTTGATGATTTGAGGCCCATCACACTTTGTAATTGTTTATATAAAATAATGGAAGAGATTATATCTACGTGATTAAAACCTTTGTTATCAAATTTCATCTCTCAGGAATAATTCAGATTTTTAAAGGGAAGACTTATACATGAACTCATTAGGTMTGCACGAGAGGGAATCCACTCAATAAAGACTCAAAAGAAATAGGTTTCGGTATTCAAAATCAACCTCTCAAAGGCCTACAATAGGGTCTCTTGGCTCTATCTCCGTATTTTATTATTGCATATAGGTTTTGATTTGCAGACTGTAAAGTGGATTATGGCATGAGTCACAATAGCCTCGTTCGTTTTATTAATCAATGGTGATGGATCCACCTTTTTTAAATCAAGACAGGGACTTATACACGGATTCCCCTTGCCTTTGTATCTCTTTCTCCTAGTTTTGGATGGACTCAATGAGACTATTGTAGAGGCCTAAAGGGTGAATTCATTTCAGGGGATCAAGATGGCACGTCTTGTTAATATCACACACCAAATATTTGTTGATGATCTATTGATTTTCTGTCTTTATGCAGCTGTAGAATGTTTGGTACTGAAAAATATTCTAACTCTATTCAGTGAAGCTACAAGCATGAACATAAATGTGATTAAATCTGTTATCTATCTACCATATGAAAAGGAAGAATTCATGATCCTTTTTTAAAATATGCTCAACTTTATAATCAAATATCTAAGCGAAGGGATGAAATATCTTGTCTTTAATCTCAAGCCAAACAAGTATGGTATAGTGGATTGGTTTTGGCTTATATGAAAGTTAACTACTGGTGCAATCGATGGATTTTCAGAGGAGGTAGATTAGTTCTCATCAAGTCAGTTTTAGAGGCGATACTTGCATACCAACACTTATTGACTCTTGTCCCAAAAGGAGCACTCCATTAGACAAGTAAGATTTGATTTAATTATCTATGGATGGGAAGTTTGGAATATAAAGGGTCTTATTTAGCTAACTGGAGAAGTCTATCAAAGCCAAAATTCCTAGGGGTGGGGATTAAAGGATGGGGTGATGTTTGGTCATGCCTTTTCCACAAAGTCATTGTGGGTGTTATTGATGCAAGATAGTCTCTAAAGGAAAATCCTTATTGCCAAATATATTGCTCCTGCTTCTATGGTGGGTTGGTTTCGGAAAAGGAKTAAAGTCTCCTCAAATGCTTCAACACAATGGRGGGCTMTGTCTCTTGCATTCCCTRTTATAGGAAAATTCCTTGCTTGGAAGGTTGGGAGCRGATCACAAGAGTGAACTAGAACTGATGCAATAATAGGATGCGTGRAAGGTATTTTTCTTTCATAAGGTTTGATAAMTTTKTTAAGGATGAATGGATTATGTACCTTGAATAGAGCTACAAAGGCAGAGGCAACATCTATCCAGTCAYAAGGATGGTCTTYGGTGGAGGACCTATGGTTGGATATGATCTGGCATCAATCTTGGTCTTGTTATACTTATGAGTTACAAAGGGATCATATTAATTTAAATGACAAKGATGATTAATTGGCATGGTATACCCATTTKTAGAGTGGCCAATACTTTATAGAATTATGATATCAAGCTTTGATGTATCTAGGTGATGATAATCTCCATTGGTGGTACAAACAATTATGGAATATGAAAGGGCCTCATAAAGGTATTATTTTCTTCTCGTTGGTTCTAAAGGAGAAGGTTCTTACATGGGATCGGCTCCAGCAGCATGGACAACGAGGGTTAGGGCTATGTTATCTATGTAAGGGATCTTAGGAGTCAAATGACCACCTTTTTTTGGAGTTCTCTTTTTCTATTCAGGTGTGGAAGGAAGTTGGTAGTCAGCTAGGGGAATGCAATTTGTGGTCAAAGGACAAGTTCCAAGACTACTTTAAATAAAAAATTTAGATGCTTTGTTTAAAACATGAAAAGTGCTCCCAATTGAGTGCGATGAGCCATGTTAATGAGGTATATGAGGGGGGATGTTGGGTTTCTCTATGTGGACATGTTTATCATCATCGTTGTCAGGGTCATTGTCTTCATTACGGGCCATGAGACATGGTCTCCTTTATTTACCCCTAGGTGGGAGGGGGTAACATCTGGCTCCTACATGGGGACATTTGCTCACTGTAGAGTGCATGAGAACCCCAACATCTCTAGCAATCCAAGACCTACAACCTGTAGCACTCTAAAATCATGCTACATTCTAACATGCAAACATCAATAACACAAGAATAGGGGGATCTTATCCACCCTGGTTTGTAAAATATAAAACCATGCGATAAAGCATTTTTTATTATCAATATATCA
>JASDQU010188647.1:0-12482 GCA_032191745.1 Picea mariana | reverse complement strand
CTTTCATTAATCGAAATTGTGCATTACTGTATATATGTGTTTATGGTTGCATCTCTGATACATTTTTGTTATATTATTGAATATCTGAGATATCTCTGTGCATTTCTTTATTATATCTCCGATCTCATTTCGTGATGAAAATAATCTGGTTTAGTGGTATCAGAGCAGGTTGTTTTTTATCATTTTTTTTTCACTGCATGTCCCCGATGAGGTCCTAGTATAGCAAGTTGGGTCTTGAGCTTATCTCTCTTGAAGACAATCACTCTCACACACCTAAGAAACCATCAATGGCGGAAGAAAAGAAAAACGACGGAGCAGACGATCCTATCAATCTGTTGCTTGAGCAAGCTCTCACGCGACAGAGGGACGAAATGATGGAGAATTTTTCCCACATCCTTCAATGCCTGTCGATAGCATCAGGCACATCTTCATCAAGCAACCACTTTGGAGGCACCTATCCTTTCAAGGTACAAGTTAATTTTAATATTCCTGTATTTGAAGGATAGATAGATACAGAAGCCCTAGAAAAATGGTTAACTCTGCTAGAAGGTTATTTCTCTATTCACAATTTTTCCGACAAAGAAAAGTTCACCTTCGCACTCCTTAAAGCTATCCCTCATGTCGAACATTGGTGGGAAACTTACTGGGAGAAAAGTTCCATAGAGGAGTCTGGAATATACGCGGCTAATCCCAGTTGGGATTTTTTTGTGGATGCGGTAAAAGAACAGTATTACCCTGTTGGCAACTATGAGGACCAGTACATGAGATGGACCACACTGCGGCAAGAGAGGGGCCAAGCAGTTCCGAAGTTCACCAATACCTTTCATACCTTGCGCACCAAGCTGGGTATAAAAGACTCCGAGCGACATTTGGTTCTGAAATACCGTGGGGCTCTACACAGATACATCCAGACTGAAATGGATTTTCTGGACATCTCATCACTCGGTGTTGCTTATCGATATGCTATTAAAATTGAGTAGAAATTTAAGCACCAGAACAAATGAGAGTTCGGGTCTGCAAATCCACAATAACCAAAGTATGACAAACACGGCCCTAACAAACAGTCTCCTGAAAACTAGTCCAAGACACAGGAAAAGAAGGGTCACAGGAAGACAAAGAAGGACACCAGAAAATGGTGTGAGTTCCAAAAAATCCCCTGGCACAACACCGATGAATGTCGCTCAAAAAAGTCATTGGTGGCCAAGATCAAAGACAAAGAGCCGAACCCTGATTCTGAATCCGATTCTGAAAATAATGGTAAAGAACATATCATTGACGCAGACACCACTGCTATTGTCATGACCACAGCAATTCAGCCAAAAGAACCAACAAATCTTGAAGAGAGGGAGCACATTTTTCATTCAAAGATGTGGGTGAAGGGGACCCCGCTGCATTTTATTGTTTATAGCGGAAGCCAGAAGAACCTCATCTCAGCAGAGGTCGTCAAATAGTTGGGATTATCGACAACACCACACCCGTAGCCATACAACATTGGGTGGCTTCTCTGTAATGATCCCAAGCCATTAGCAAGGATCATTACTGTTTTGGTGTCTTTTTAAAACTTTTACTGAGTGAGGTATTTCGTCAAACAATTTGTTGATCTATGTGTTTAGATGTGTTTATATGTGTGTATGCAGAAAATAATAGAAAGAGATAACCATGGAACATACCTCAACCATATGCAATAATATAGACAAGCCAAAACATCTCAAATCTTCTTTATTCATAAAATAGAGAAACATGCTACAATGAAGATGTCGATCTGGAATGCTCAACAGATGGCCAAGAAGATAGACAATAGATAAGAGCTTCTACAAATTGCTCTCACTAATACAAAAGATGCCTCCAAAGGCTGAATAAGAAATGAAGATCAATACAAGCATATCTGAATGTCAAACTCTCCAGTTGAAGAATGCCACACTCCAATAGAAGGCTGAAACCCTCAATAACTTGGCCCTACTGCCAAAATTGTCCAATAACCCTAAGAAATATGCCAATTGATAGATCGGGTGATGGTAAGAACAACCCAGGTGCCCGAATCTCCAAGATCCCTCTCAATATCTGTAGATCTGAAATTCCCCACTGAATGGTGTGCCCCACTAGATGACTGAAGCCCTAGATAATTTGGCCATGCTGAAGAAGGCCTCCAAATGATTTGAAACTCTCCAGAAATATAGATTGGGACACTGCAAGTCACTAGGTGAAGTCTCAGGGTCAGATATGAAGTGTAACCCCTCCAAACGGACTAGATATGGATCTCAAAAATGCCCTCCTTCTCTTCAATTCGCCCCACTACTCAAGAAATAATCTGAGCCATAAAACTATCTCAGAAAGCACTAGATCTTATGTCCAAGGCCCTGTAATGAAAACCCAAGTGATAGAATCCTCAACAGCCCTGCCAATCTCCTATAGTGAATCTCTCTCCAAAGATAGTGCACCCCCCTTACCGGAAACCCCCAATGGTGCGCCCTCCTCCTCTTCCTATGCCTGTGGCTGTGTAGAACCTCCTGCGCTGATGTAGATCTGACTAGAATGGTGTGGGAGAGTATTGCATCTCCAAGACCAAGCTTGGGACAAGCTAGGTGGAATCTTTCACCACCAAATCGTCCTCTAGGNGTGTATGCAGAAAATAATAGAAAGAGATAACCATGGAACATACCTCAACCATATGCAATAATATAGACAAGCCAAAACATCTCAAATCTTCTTTATTCATAAAATAGAGAAACCTGCTACAATGAAGATGCCGACCTAGAATGCTCAACAGATGGCCAAGAATATAGACAATAGATAAGAGCTACTACAGAATGCTCCCGCTAATACAAAAGAAGCCTCTAAAGGCTGGATAAGAAATGAATACCAGTACCAAGTAGATATGAATGTCAAACCCTCCAACCAGAGAGTGCCACGCTCCAAGTGGAGACTGAAGCCCTCAATAATTCGGCCCTGATGAAAGAGGCCTCCAAATGCTATGAAAATCTCCACAGTGATATATCATGATGCTGCAATGAGAACCCAAGTGCTCAAATCCTCCAATACCTGCTAGATCCTTAGATATAGCTACCCTCCAAATAATGGTGTGCCCTACGTCCCACTCTCAATACAAATCAATCCTCCATTGAAAGACTCCAAAAAACCACCAAGAATGATTTCAAGACATCTAAAAAGAAAACCCAATACCTAGAATTCCTGACATCACTTCTCCTCAGCTAGGATGAATCCTCCTCAATGAATGCTGCGCTCCTCTTGTTGGAAACCCTCAACTGGTGTGCCCTCTCTCTATCTGCACATGCAACTGATGTAGAATCCTCCTGTAACTAAGTAGATTTGGAACTAGAATGGCGTGGGAGCATATTGCAGCTTTGAGACCAAGCTTGGCACAAGCTAGGTGGAATCTTTCACCACTGAATCGTCCTCTAGGGTTTGTTAAGTCAAAACCCTCAAAACCCCCAAAGTTGGGCTCACTAGCTAAAAGCCAGAAATCAAAAGATAAACATACATGAATGAATGAGAAGAGTCCCTTGCCTTTCCTTTATACTTTTTGTCTCACCTTGTCCCTACAAAGAGACTTTCATTTTATTAATATTTAATTAATTAATTAAATCACTTTAATTAATTAATTAACCTTTTTACCTTTGAAAAGCTCCTTATCTCTCCTTGTGGCTTCCCTGGCCACTAAAAGTCACTTCTAACCATCCCATCCTGTAGTGTTGCTCCTCTCGATTCCAATGAGCTATTACACTGAGAGGTTCCTACAAGTAATGTGCCCAAAATGACCTCTTCGGTGAATTCCATTGACTTATAGCTCAAAATAGTCAAAATCATGGAAATCATCGGAATGCAATGGAACCAAAGACAACCTATGCGGAATGGATCATAATGATGGAATATGATCATCAATGCAATATGGACTCCACAATGCCTCTCAAATACCCCTGTACTCGCTATAGCATCCATTTGGCTACTCTGGTCATCATAAATCTCTGCCCTGTGATGATGTCCCAAAGTGGGGACATTACACCCAACTTCTGGCTCACAAATATGAACCATCTCCTCTTCACCTCTAAGGATTTAAACATACCTTAGCCACATCTTTAACAGCCTTTGTTGTCCTCTGTCCAACAATTTCTAAATGGGCCACTTCACCTTCCTTTTCATGGGCCATTCATACACCCACTGCACCCTTGCATCCTGTTGCATTTTAAATGCAAGCTTCTCTATTCGTGCTCTTATCTCGTTGATCTCTTGGTCTATATCATCCTTTCTTTTCTATTGGCGGTCTTCTCTTGGACCACGTTCATGGCCTTTAGCAGCCATCTTCTTCCTCTACGTTCCTTCCCGGCAAGTTTGTTGTTCACTCTACAATCGAGAGCATCCCCAACTTCTCCTACAACCCACCTGGTTGTCAATTGTTTGTTGCCTATATGTAAACAGATCTCCATAGAGCACCAACACCCTATCTTATTATTAACCTACTACCTCCAGAAATCAATTATGTGTAGGCTATGATACCACTTGACGCAGACCCCCTACTCTGCCTCAATAGGGTTCGTTGACCTCCCAGTCAAGGATCATTCTTCTTTATATCGAGTTGAAGTAGCTCTTTGATTCCCCACTGAAATCCTATTATGTGATCCACGAGCCTCAAAGAAACTGCACCTATTCAGACAAGCACCTGGTGCAATCTTCCCCCATGCGACCACTGGTAGTGACCACATGATTATCACACGACACTTCACATTTCAGGACCTTAGGTGTTCTACATACAAGCCACCTGACTCTCTTGAGCTTCGATCTCCTGATTCCTCCCCAAGACCAGATCTTACGATCCTACACTCTCCTCAATCGACAACTGTGATTGTATCACAGTTTCGCATGTCGGGAAATGAACGTGAGTCAATTCCAAATCTTCATTCCCTGAAATCCAGATCTCTAGGTTAAGTGCTTAGTCTCCACTAGCTTATCCCTTAGCCTCCCACTCATGTGACCCTTTCCAATGACTTAAGGAAAATCCTCTGAGTTCATCGGGACCTCGCATTTTGCGAAATCGAACCTCAACCTAATGCTTCTTTTCTAAAAGCTTGAAACCCGAACTTCTAAAATCCCCTCACTCAGATTGACGGTCATTATCCCTTGTGATATGATGACACAGAGACAATCATACTTTCAGGCCTCGTGAGTTCTTAAAACTCTTCCCTTTGACCTCTGTGATGTGTGAGTCAGCAAAATGTTGATAAGCTTCCATGTATCCCTCTCGATGAGCGGCTAGGATCACTTCAACTCCTAGCTTCTCGAGTATTTACTCTTGTCTCCAATTTCATTCTCTTAGTGCCTAATCCTGTGGTGTGTGTGGATCTCCACCACCTGTCACCCAAGATGATGGATGGTTATGATCATTTTGGAACTTCAGTACTTTGATGAGTCCTCTCTCTTACGTACACAAGGGTTAGGCCTTGTGCGTCTTCCTTTGAATCCAACGGTTGTTGGTCCTCTGTGCTCAGATCTGGAAGACCAGAACTGATCTCCTCATGTGCATGTTTCCCATTGTCTAGACGTGAGTTCTAGGGTTCTAGGTCTTCCCTCTACTCGATCCAACGAAAAATCTCACTCTTCCTCCTGAGCTTTTGCACCTTTCTTCCCAGACTTGGAAGATTTTGATGCTTCAAAGGCCTCTACCTTTGCTTCCTCTGCAAGCCCTGACGTCTTTGGGTCTCACCTTTGTTCTAAAAACTCTATCCTTCTTGATCTTTGGCTACGCAACTCAGCCTCGGATCTGGCGTGTCCTCATGCTCTACGTGCAAACTTGCACTGTCTTTCCTCAACTTCTCGACTTAAAATAGTCCACTCTTCGTACACTTCTTTTTTTATCTCTCCTGAGCTTACGAACTTGGAAAGCACACTCATTATGCTTGATGATCCCTCAAATGGATTCCTTTCAACACTTCGTCTGAGTGTTGGCCTAGTGCACTCCTTGCACAGGTCTTTCTCCATAGTATTAAGAAACTTTGTTCCTTTCTCTCCTTGAAAGGATATAAGTGTCCTCCTGGCAACTTCTGCTCAAACATACCTTGCCGAACCTACAAAGTATTCAAAAACTCTCTAAGTGTCTTCCCCTGGACACTCTGCTTATCACAGAACTCGAAACAGATTTCCTTGGTGCGCTGCTTGCACTCGCTCGTTGTCATCCTGGCAAAGCTTCATAGAATCCTCAGTGATTTTGTCTCTTTGTGCCTTTCTCTGCAGAGTCTTCACCTCCAAAGTATTCAGTAACTCTAAGGCTTCTTCTTGAGTCTATGACTTCCTTTGGTGCGCCCTCCTGGCACGTTATTTCCTGAATTCCATAGAACTCATATGTGCACACTTGCACTAGCTTAGAGAGTCATCAGCACTCTGTCATGTAACCCCTTGCATGAAGCCACAAAGAATCCATTCTAAAATCAAAGAAACTGATAGATATGAAATTTTTTCTATCCCTGTAGATGAAATCTAACATACATCTACAACATATGCATACAAACACATAAAAGACATTCATTCCCCAAATACACATAACACACAAAGGTTCGCATGTAGGAAAAACTGCTCTTTGTATTAATCTCAAAATGTCTATTTTACAATATGTTCAAGCTCAGACTGCAACAGAGTCTCGACTCTCTTATCTCTTCTCTCTCTCTGCCTGTTTTTCTCTATTCATCCTATATGAATCTAGATACAAATATCTTTCTACAAAAGGGATCCTTGAGCTCTTTCCTCCAAGCTACGTACTCTCATTAATTTACATTGAATTACATTCAATGGTTGTCTAGTGTGAATCGGATCTAGATCTTACCAACCTTACAATATTTAATTCAAATTCAAATTTTAAAACGAGAGGGTTGGCGCCTCTCCCTTCATTGAATGCACATTGAATGTGCTGGCTAGCTAGCACATTGCTTACGTGAAGAGATGCTCCTGCATCACCCATTTCCAATATGGACCATATTTTGCAAAGGGTAGTAGGTGGCCACATGATTTCCTTGCTCGATGGATACTTTGGTTATAACCAGATAATAGTGTGTGAACAAGACAAATAAAAAACAACATTGACCACCCCATGGGGGACATTCATGTACGAAAAAATGCCCTTCGGGCTAATAAATGTAGGGGCCACCTTTCATATGGCTATGGACATAACCTTCTTTGGGGAAAAACAAAAATTTGTGGTCATATATTTGGATGACATCACCGTTTTCTCCAAATGAGATGATGAACATGTACTACACCTTGAGCATATTTTCTGAAAATGAAGAAGGTATGGGATCTCTTTGAATCCCATGGAGTTCCACTTTTCCATGCCTGAAGGTAAGAACTTAGGCCACATCATATCTGAAGGAGGAATAAAAATAGACCCTAAGAGATTTGATGTCATTCAGAAAATTTAAATCCCCAGAAATAATATGTCTATTCAATCTTTTATAAGAAAAATATTTTTTTTGCGGCACTTTGTGCCAAAATTTGCTGAAATCATAAGGCCTATCACCAAAATTCTAAATAAATATGTTTTTATTAATTGTTCATTGGAGGCAAAACAACATTCCATAGGATCAAACAAGATTATGTTGAAGCCCATGTATTGGTCATCCCTAACTATGCCAAATACTTCTTTATCTTCTCTTTCTCTTCCAAGGAAACCATTGTTGTAGTACTGCTACAAAAAAATGAAGAAGGGCATGAACAACCCATATACTTTTTCATCAAATCCCTTCGATATGTTGACCTGAAGTATGATATATTATAAAAACAAGCCTATGTGTTTTTCAAAGCGTTGAAGGCCTTCATGGTGTATATGTTAGAGTCTAGCATAACATCATATGTTCCTAGCAACAGTGTCAAAGAGTTTATGGTATAGCCATAGAATGAAAGGGAAGAGAGAGAATTGTATTTTCAAACTATTGGAGTATGACCTGCACATAAAACCCACCAGGATGATTAAAGGACAAGGACTTGCCAAGTTGTTATCAGAATCAAACTGTAAGGTGTTGGAATTGCATTAGACCTTCACCCAATCAGATGCAACCATGACATAGTATGGACAAGACAACATGAAGGTATCTGAAAACTACTCCTCTTCACCTTGGTACATATATGTTATTTACTTTCTGTAACATCTAGAATGTCCACCATATTTGAAAAATATGTGAGTCGGGTCCCTCAAATTAAAATCTATAAAATTCTTCATTTTAAATCAGAAATTGTATTGGAGGGATCTTGTTGGCATTCTATTAAAATTTCTTGATGAATATGAATCTAAACAAGTCACAACATATATGGACAGGGGAGTTTGTGGAGGAGACCAACATTGGAAATCCACAACCCTCAAGATCCTAACAACAGGGTCCTTTTCTCTGACGTATTTACCACAATAAGGGAATGAAATGAATGTCATAAGTATATGGAAAAAAAAATTACTCTCACTATCCCTAAAACCTACCACTACCAGTGGCCCCTTTCAGCAATGGGGATTAGATTTCATAGGTGACATAAATTCACCCTCCAGTGGGCAATACAAGTGGATTCTCACTTCCACTGAATACTTTACCAAATGGATCGAGGCTATGCCCACCAAGAATGTTACTTACAAGATGATCATTAATTTCTTATAGACCAATATCTTTTTCATGTTCAAATGAACTAGAAATCTTATAAAAAACAATGTCCATGCATTCCAGTTGAAATCCATGATTGAATTTTTTGGCAGCCATAACATCGCCTTAACACATTCCACACCCTACTACCCTCAGGGGAATGGGTTGGTCGATTCATCAAACAAGACTTATCAAGATCATCAAGAAATTATTGACTGAAAAGAAGAAATCATGGGACTCTAAACTTAAGTATGTCTTGTGGGTTGATAGGGTCAGGACCAAGAGATCCTTGGGAAGCTCACCATTTCACCTAGTCTATGGGATAGATGTTTTCTTTCCTACTCAACTAGTTATATCGGTTCTAAAATTCCTACAGGAAGAAATTAAGGAGTCAAATTACATCCAGAGGAGAATCTTTCATATTATAGAGGTTCAACAAAAAAGAGAAGCAATGAATCAGATAACTGAGGCATACCAAAGCAATATCAAATCATCTCTCGACAAGAAAACCAAGAAGGATATCTTTCAAGAAGGTTACGTGGTCTTGAGGTGGGATGCCAGAAGGGATGAGAAACCGAAGCATGGTAAGTTAGATAACCTTTTGTTTGGTCCTTTTAAAGTGGTTGAGGTTCTGGACAATAATACATTTGTTTTACACAATCTAGATGATACTGAGACCTTTGGAGGCCCAATAAATGGGCTCTTCTTGAAACATTATTTTTCTTGAAATACCGAGGGAAGGTCCCTCTTGTACCATAGCTTCTTTTATTTTTTAGTTGCATTTGATTAGTTAGATTGTGTGTGAATAAACACTCCATATCCCAACAAAGGCACTAGGGTTTAGATACAGTTTTGAATTCCATAGATGCATGGCTAAGAGACAGTGGCAGATATACAGGGTTGGGAGATAGAAACACAGGTAAGAGAAGGAAGGTGGGAGCAAGTTATTGAGTTCCAAGGCACTAATATGCTTTTCTCAACACTCCACAGGGGGGTGTTTTCCCTAGTTGGAGCCAATTTTGAGACCTAAGTCGGCAGCCCTTCCCCTCCTCTCTCATTTACCTATACCTCCATTAAAAAATCATTCATTTTCTATTGGTTAAGTTGGTTCCCCATTACTAAATAACTCAGTTTTTTATCGTTACCTCTCGTGATTGATTATTTACACCATATTTTGTTTTTCTTGAGGGATAATTATGTGTCATAGTTTGGTTTGAAGTTCTTGTCATCAAAATTGCCATAGGATGAACTCATAGAATATATAAGAGTGTTTTATATGAAGAACAAATAAAATTGCAAGAACCGAGATAATTTTACAAACGAGGATTGGTGTGCTAATTTTGAAATCATTTTATAATTTAATTTGTTATTTTAAATATTTGAACCATTTGAATGGTGCCTCCATACGTTTGTGATCATAACCAATTTCCTCCACACTAGATCACACACATTTCCATCATTAAAAAAAATAAATTATGATTGTGAGAACAGTACCAGTTCATCATGGCCACTACAACTTGAACAGAGGGTTAACAACACATATGTATCAGTTTCAATATGAAGAAATCGACATTCACTACATCAATGACATTAGAGATACTCTCCAAGTCGTGGGAGATCGATGAAGCATGTCCAACCCATAGTGAGTAAAGGGAAAGGCCCTAAAATAAGAAATACGCCCCCGAAATCAAAAAATCCAAAAACCCCCATGGAGGAGTCCCCTCACATGCAATTGAGGTCTTCTACAAAAAAGGGGAAGGAAAAAAAAGGTGGAAAATCTACGAAACACACCAACTTGCACTAGAAACACCACAGAGGTGTTTGTCATCCAACCACTCAAAGGAGGAGCAAAAAACCCCCACCAAGAAACAACCTGATAAACATGTGACTCGAATGAGGTGAAAAATTGGACCTGGTTCTTGCAGCAAGGAAGTGATTAAAGGGAAGGTTGTACCTGCAGAAGCCTTACCTAAAACACTCTATGCAGCCATAAAAGATAGGAAGAGGAAGGATGAGAAAAACATTCAAGTTCCAAGCAAGCCAAACATAAAAACAAGTATTACAAATCAATTGAGGTTGAAATCCAAGGCTCCTCTCAATCCATCATTAAAAGAACCCCAACCAATTTTGATCGAGGATGATGACAATCCCAAATTTTCTAGTATGGAGGAAATGGGAGTAATTGTTTTGAAGCGAATGACAGTGAAAAAAGAGAAATCAAATTCTAGCAAGGATGAGGCTACAAAAGCACCATTTCTGACAGTGAAAAAGGAGTATCCTACAGACTCCAGTCAGCAGGGAATACATGATTATGGACTTGATCTTGAGAAAGATTATATTGGCACCTCACCACATGCAGAGTATCCTTGCCACAATTTACAAGACATTAAACCAGAGATTAAAGCTAACACTATAGGAGTACAGGGGTCCACTAAAGGAATAAAAGGTAAAGAAACCAAAGTTATACAATGTTATAATATTATCTTACAAGAAGTAGAGCACCGGCTGACCACAATAGGTCTAGCATAGAGAAGGACAAGAAGAGGATGCAGGTTGAAGTCAAAACAGAGAGGGTCGATGACAACCAACAAGTGCATAAACTGAAGCTTCAAGTCTAGATGGACCAAAGCCTCTACAACTTTGATAAATATGCAATTTTTGTATTTTTTGAGGGTTCATTTTTTGGGGATGAATATCAATACATCAAAATGGTTGAACCTATTATATGCATGGATTAAATCTCTCTACCCGGTGAATATACTCTTTATTATAGTGTTTTTTTGTCCAAATATATATGTGTTTTTCTCTTATCTTGAATGTAGTTATTGATGTGTGCAAAGTACACTTCATTTTCCTTTCAGTTATTGTATAAATCATATTTATTGATATGCAACCTATAAAACAGTTAATGATTTGATGAAGATTAATTTTTATTGCAACCTGTGGGAGTAATTGTGTTTGGATACTTGTTTAATGTAGACTTGAAAAAATATTTTAAGAATTAAACTTCTTACAACAGATTATCCATTGAGTTGTTTGTTGTTTCCCTTTATTCTTTCCTTTATTATCTCACTTGTCTTTCAATTGTGTGCCACTATCCAAGGAGAATCCTCATCCATATCATTTTTCCAATCCAACCATGTTTCTTTCTCAGTAAAACTAACCCTCCAACTGACTAACAAAATCAAATAAACAAAAAAAAAAACATTCCAAAACTTGAGGTGGCCTAGCTCTTCCCTTTAGCAGTCAAGTGCAGAATTTAGGAATAACAAGGGGGAAAGTGGAGTACATGAAAGAGAGAGAAGGGAGAAAGGGAGATATGGGAATGGAGGGAAAGAGATAGAGAGGTGGGAGAGAAGGGGCAGGGGGTAGTGGAAAGGCATGACAAAGGGAAATAGGGAGGGAAAGAGAGACAAAGAGAGAGGGGGGGAGAGAGAAAGGGGGTGGCGGGAGAGAGGAAGTTGAAGGGAAGGGGGATAGAAAGGAAGTGGGTGTGAGAGTGTGAGGCATGATGAGGCAAGGTCTATGTCTAGGTCATGGTCTTATTCTAGGTCTAGGTCTAGGTATTTTCATGCCTTTCCATGTCTAGGTCAAGTCCATCTCTTTCCTTACCATGCCTTGCCTTGCAATGTACCAAACATGCTAGTGTTTGAGAGTGTGAGAGGGAGAGAGAGGAAGAAACAGATGGGAAATAGAGAGAGTGTGTGAGAGTGTGGGAGGGAGAAAAAGGATGGAATAGAGGGGGGTAAAGTGTTTATGTGTGAGTGTGGGAGGGAGAGAGAGGAAGAAAAATAGGGGGGTAGAGAAAGAGGTGAATGTAGGAGATAGGGGTATATTTAGGAGATATACAAAAGATAT
>JASDQU010188645.1:0-17478 GCA_032191745.1 Picea mariana | reverse complement strand
CACTAATGACACTTACATGTGTGTTAATTACCTTATGCTTCATAATTATTTATAATAATAATAATCATAATAATCTCATTTAAGGTCACAACCTAGCCAAACACCAAATTGATGTATGAGGCCCCCTTGTTTCTAGGGCAAGGACTACCCTCCATGCATCAATTTGAATACCAAGTCTATAGAGGTGTACATACCCTAGCGCCTTCCAGATTCAAACCTATGTTCATGACCCTCATACCACACCATCACTCTTATTAAATGTACATTGCTATATTATGCATAACAATGACCATTTTGGGGTTAAAAAGGTTGTTAAGAAAGACAAAGATCATAGGTGTAGGTTAAGAGGAAAATCTTAATAAGTATGCAATCAACTATACTGCCTCCACCTTTATGGGGTTGGTAATACAAAGCATCAAATATTGGAAATATAGAATGACGATATAAAACAAACCATGAGTGGGACACACCAAGCACTAAGAATCGCCCCACTAAATGATATCACCCTAAGAACAGTTACAACAAATCTTCAATACATATCAACGTGCAATTCCCTGTCTATATGCAGTGAACTGGGAAATGTAGGACAATGGTGAACTGCAATGGATACACATCACAAAGGAATGCTCCGCTGATATTTATGAATATAAATTTTGAATGAACTTGAGGTAAGCAAAGAAACCCTTCACTCCATGTGACCACTGTTGAGACAAGCAACTCTTTCCAAACCTCAAAAACCACCAAATTTCCTAGTCTCATGTTGGAACGTTCATATCCAAGAATATTATGTGATAGATGGCAAGGGCTACTCTAGACTGTCATGACTCTCCATAAGAACAGTTAAATCATCATCTATGATCTCGATGCATGGGGTACCAACAGTGCAAACCATCTCAATATTCGTATGCCTATAGAGATACCTCCCCCTGAAATTTGTCTATCTAGGAGCTAGCCCTAGTGTAATATTAATTTAATAGCTTAATTTAATATCTTAAATTTTAATTTAATGCTAAATATAATTTAATATTAATTTCAAATCAACACATTTAATTTCAAGTCACATGTTTGGCTTATTGGTGGAAGCATTTGGTTTGGTTTCAATAGGTCACGAGTTCCATTCCCATGGGTGGCACTTCGTGGAGGTTTAAATTTTTTTATCAAATGGTATATATTAAAATGATTTTTATTTTTTTTTATTTAATATTTAATATTTAATATAAATCAAACATTAATTTTTAATATTTAACCTAAGTTACACATAAAATAAGGAAAGAAAAAAAATTTAAAATAATAAATGAATAAAAAAAACTAGAGTCGGGCAGTGGGTCCTCGCATGAGGCCCACGTGCCCCCCCCCTTCCCACTTACTCTTCATACCTAACCCTAAAACCCTACACATGCCATCTCTTCGAACCCTACGCATCCTTCCTCTGTCGTCTCTCGCCTCTTTCCCCTGCTCCTCCATCTGATCTCGTTGTTCACAGATCTCCAATGGCGAGGGAACTTCATGTTCCAGGACTACCCAATCTTCCCTGCTCATAGAAGCAAAATCCCTTAGTGCAGGTCCAATTCCCATCAATGAAGATCAGAACTTTCGGACAATGGTCTCATCTTTCCTGCGTGATTCCTGTGCCTGCTTGGCCTTGGCTTTCACTGTACTCAGCCCTTCTATAGCCTGGTCACATTCTTATGGTAATGTTCTTTGCATTTTCATCAGTCTGAACTACGAATAGCCTGTCTTCAATCTTCCATTTAAGTCGTTCGGAGCCAGTTTTCGGTTCGGTAAAGTTCCCTTGTGGCTTGATTTCAGTCTTCTTTGGTCTCTGCTCAACAAAATTTGGCAGGGTTCTACTGTTATTATTGGGGGCCGGTTCGTCGCTATTATTTACAGGTTTTGCTAGGCGAAACGGAGTTTCTGCACCGTTGTATTAAACAAAAGGGTTCTGTGTGGCCTAAATTTCCGGGTTTTAGAATTCTTTAATCTGCAAAGTAGAGATGGGAAATATGCGAAGGTAGATTGGCGAGATGCGCAGGTAGATGAGCCATATGCGAAGGTATGGGCGATATGCACAACAGGTTGTTATATGTGACACTGCTTTAGTCTCGAAGACCTACCCTCCCCTCGCTATTCAGAGCGAGATGCGCATAGCGAGACTGAATCATTCTTAGGAGAGCGTGCAAGTTGTTTTATATAATCGGTGGAGAACATTCACAAGTAATTCTTTATCTAAATCATTCTGAAAACTGATATACTTCTGAGACACATCTTATATAAAAAKCACGAATTTTGAGCCACGACTTGCGAGTTAYAGGTTTTAGGAAAAGCGAGAGTCTCCGTTGTGAGGTGACTCTACCGAAATTTGAATGTCGTAGCTACCGCTKCCCAGGTAAATAAAGTCTTCGTGAACAAGTCAAGCTAAGCAAGGGGGTGGGAGGTACCTATATCTACCCAGCCAGGTGTGAGTTCTTTCAGTCATGGCATCATCCTCGAAATCCGAAAGGAAACATATATCTGCACCTTCCCGAAAACGAGAATCTATACGGCGAACACTAGTGAAACCTAAGCAGAATAAGCTAACGTTGAAGTGAAGTGTCACTGCTTGTGGTTGAGTGTTTCTCACTATTGTGCTTCAGTTCAAGATATACAAAAATGGCAACTGGCCCCGAAGCCCCTTCTGGACTCGACAAAGATAAGTTTATTGGTACAGTAGATCTGGAAATGGAGCACAGAGTTGAGCTTTTCAATAAGTACATCATTATTCTTCGGTTTTTTCTTTTAAATGCCCGTAAAAGAATAGATTTAAAATTGGCATTTGTTGTGATTCTCGATTTCATTTGTTTTTCTATTGCATTTTTCGGTTTATTGGTATCTCTGCTTCCCTGCAAGACTATGAAAGATCTTTATAGCCTGCCATTTCTCCCAAAGGTGCATATTATTAGTGTAGAATTTCTTCAATGAATAGACAAGGCTTGTTAATTGAAGTATATGGAACCCCAAGTCATTTTCATCTTATGGTAGCCATGCTGAATGCTCCAGTAATCTTTTATGTGGCTTTGTATTGATGTTGGTCATTAAAGTGACTGTGATTCTTGTTGTTTGAATTCAAATCTCAGATTGCAATTATCTCATTGTTTGTAAAACAATTCGTAGGCAAAGAATTGCAAGCACTCACATTTATTCTGAAGGCATAAAATAAGCAGGGCCAGTTTTGAAGGAAACTAGTGTTTTCACTACTTCGAGGAGGCAACTTATTCGATGTTCGAAGCTAACTAGATAGAGGAGACAATGAATTGCTCATTCATCCTGAAATGTAGTTCTCCATCTATTTTCTTATTCTGAAGAATTAAGGTAGAAGTTTAAGTTTGTAAGGTAGGTGAATGTTATTGTCAATATGGTTTTGATTTAGTTATTTGCATGCTCTCTATCCTATCATCTATCCTGGATCGAACCTTGAAAAATGCTCCAGAATATTTAGGATATTTTTCCCTTTTACTCTGATATTTTCACGTCTTTTGTTTTTCTAACTTGGGCTGCTTGCCAAGTATACTGTTATCATATAAAAAAAAATTCGTTGCTTCTTAGTTATAATTGTTTCTTCGGAGTATATTTTTAAATTTTTTTATTTTTTTATTTTTTTATTTTGTCCATATCTATAATTATATTTGAAACAGTGGGCTTTTTCTGAAGTGTTTGCGCAAATGCTTCCTTCTTCCTACATTTAAAATGTTTTTTTTTTTTTTTGAAAATTAATATTAGCTATATTTACAATGGTTTCATTAGATTTTCGTACTTGCTAAATGTTGTATATCAAATGTTGAAGAACAAAACATATTTGTCCTTGAAATTTTTTTTTTTGAAGTTGCACTTTGAGGGCAAGTACTCCCGTTAAGCAACATTTCTATTCTGCACTCTCTGAATGGATTGATATCCAAGTATGTGTTAAAAAAAATTGTGTGTTTGGTTTGCAGGTTAGGCGGACCTGGAGTTGGAGCTGGGAACTTGGCCCATAGGCCCAGATTTTGAACTAAGACGCTTTGATACCATGTGTAATAACCAAATAAATTAAACAACCATTTATTTCTACAACATAGCAGTAAAATTCAAAAAATTTCTTTATATTGAGCAAAATAGTAAAATTTATCAAATTCCTTTAATTGAGCACATTCGCGTATAGATTTAACAATGAATATTAAAATTTTCTAACATAACAGATTAAAAACAATGCATAATTTTAAATACCTGGGTTTGATGCTAATAACCCTCCATTTGTCTGCTTGCCTTCTTGATCGCTGCTGCACTTTGTAAACACTGCCCAAAACCTAGTTCCACCCTGCCAACTAGGTAACTTCCTAGCTCCAGGATATCATATGGATATCCTGGCCCCCGTGCCCAAAACCTCCAGCAACCCCGGTGCCTGTACTGATGCAATCCCACTCCAAAACTCCACTCCTCTTTGCAAACAAGAGCCCCCAAAATCAATCCCCCATCTCCTCGTAGAATGGCCTCCCGTAAACCTCCTTCCCCTCCATATTCCTCCTTCACCGGCTTCCCCCTCATTTACTCCCTACCTAACCCATTTATTACCTTCTTATCCTTTCGTCGTTAATGCCCCTTATCCGCTTTATTTAATATCTTATCCCTTTCCATGTACGTAACTCTTAATTTAATAAAATAATTTATTAACCCCCCTTTAATCCTTTACTTAATTAATTAATCCTTGACAATCATGAATGATTAATTAATAATAAATAATTAGTTAATGTTATTTTAAGAAATAATTATTGTTTAGCTAATCTTTTAGGACATTTAGATTATTAAATTAATTATAATTAATAATCATATACATCTATTTAAGCAGGGTCGTTACACCTTAGGAACCACGCAGACTACTGAAGTAAGTAACATTAATCCTCCTATTGTCTCAATAGTACCTAGCAATTAGAATAGTCAAAACCACCAGAGTCCTCAAAGCACTGTTAATGGTAGCTCAGCATCTACTCAGACAAGAAGCCTAGTCAACTCTATGGCAGTTGAAATGAGGCTCCCTATCTTTAGAGGAGATGGATCTGAAGATCTATATCAGCATTGGTTTATGTGTGAAGCCATATGGAATATTAAAAGTATCACCGACGAATCCATCAAGAGAACCCAGTTCATCACTACGCTAAGGGACCGCGCACTGAGCTGGTATATGAAACTTGTCCAAGGACTGGCGCAGCCTAATCCACTGAAAGAGATCAAGAATGCGTTGATTGCATAGCTTAAGAAACCTAAGTCGGAGTCACAATGTATTACAGAGCTAAAATAGATCAAACAAAAGGTATCAGAACCTGTTTGGGAGTTCGACCAGAGATTCAAGACCCTAACAAGTTGATTAAATTTTCAKATCCCCGATGAACAGAACACAGAATGGTTCATCATTGAGTTGTTACCACACATCAAAGTCCCTCTGATGTAGCAGAAGATTGCATCGCAAGCAGAATCTTTGGAAATCRCCATGAATCTTGAATCAACACCTATGGGAGAATCGAGCTCAGGCATGAGCCAGATCTTGAGTCAGCTAACCAGTTTGTCTTTATAGGTCAAGGATATGAAGAAGTATAAGGGAAAAGAAAAAAGGGAAGATGTATGGTGTGTAATATGTAGATCAGAAGGTCATGATAAGGAACATTTTCCCTTATTTCATGAGTATTTGGCCTCAGGAGCATCGAGCCCCTTGAAGCAAGTTAACCTGCCCTGGTGTGATGTGTGCAAAAATAGGCATCACCCAGGTGAGTGTTATTACATGTAGAAGTATGTTCAGACACCCACAAACTTGTATTACACATTCTGTAAATCAGTGGGGCACAATGATTGAGATTGTAGAGCTTACGATCTCATGCATGAGAGGTCGAGGGACATATACAAGATTCAAGGTGAAGTACAGCAAGAAGGAAACAGTCTGCAGTACAACTCTCCAAGGAGAGGAAAATTCAATCCTCGTGGTGGATACAGAGGATGAGGATGAGGAGGAGGTATGGGCCGAGGCCGAGGAAAAATAATTTGTTATAACTGCCCGCATCCAGAAGACTTAGCAAGGGATTGTCAAAATCCTTACACAACCTGTAGTTATTGTAAATCCTTCAAGCATGTCATAGAGGAATTCCCTGCGCTACTGGATAAGCTTCAGAAAAGATGAGGACCCCAGCAGAACCCACAATTATAACTGATATATGTTGAACCTCATGGAACCGACCCTAGAGTCGTTTTCATTACTCAAGGAGGCACTGCTACAGGAGAGGATAGAACAACCCAAAGAAAGATCGTAGAAGAGTCAGGTATCAGGAAAGATGAGGAGAAGACTCAGGCTTTTGATGCAAATAAAGAAAGATGAATCTTTGAGGAAGCAAGACATGAGTTCAAGAGGAACCAAAGGTCCTCATATAGAATGAAGCCAGAAGTAAAAGAGTACGGAATGCCTCAGGCATTTGATCAATCGGTTGCACATAAAGAAGGAAAAAATGTAAGTACGCTCATCGATTTTTTGTACACTTGTCTTAACTTAATTCAGGATGAGAAAGTTGTACAAGAGTTACAGAACCTAATCAGGCAGTATGAGCTAGTAAAGGTAGACCCCTTGTTGAATAGGGCAGTACACTAGATTGGTAAGAAGAGAAGAACAAACAAAGAATTACATTTGAATTCTCAAATAGGAGAGTATGATATAGACTATGTGTTCCTCGACTTAGGGTCGGAGGTCAACGTCATGACGAAGCAAAATTGGGCACTGATGGGAAAACACAAGCTGATATATTCCCCTATCAGGCTTTGCATGGTTAATCAACAAGTTGTCATCCCATTTGACCAATTGGAGCATTTCCCTATGGACATTGACGGAGTTATAATCTTTGCAGACTTTGAGGTAATTGAAATTGTTGATGATAGTTGCCCTTACCCTGCATTACTAGGAATTGATTGGGCCTTCAACAATTCTACCGTGGTCGATTTAAAGAAAAGACACATGACATTTGAAGGAGATGGCCTTAGGGTCATTGCACCCTTAGATCCAGATGAAGTTATGTGATATACAGATCCCATCAGATAAGAATACTACACATATGAGTTGGAAAACATCTATAAATTAACAGCCAGACAACAGGATTATATCAACCCTACTGCCGATGGGAACCTAAGATGGAGAAGTGGCAGCGCATGTTCATCAGATTCAAAAGAAGCGCTGGAGAACTGGCCGAACAAGATGTATGAAGTATCCACAAGGAGATGTGCTCAACTAACCAGAGAAGTTCGTTGGATTGGTACAACAATAAGTAACTTACCAACCTTTGATGGTCTGAATCCTTTAGAATCCTTCTTGATGGAATTTGAAGCAATTGTACCAGCACAACAAAGGTTGTTGGCTATGGACAATTCCCTGAAAGATACACCAGCAAGATGGTGGGGGACACATAAAATCAATATCATAGACTGGACATAATGTCGAACCTTGATGACAGCGTAGTTTTCAGCACAAGTAGGAAGCTGCGAAGTGAGGTACACAGGTCGAAGTTGCCCAAAGGACCATGTACGAAGCTGCAAAGAGGCCTGGAGTGACATTCCTTGAGAACAATGGGTACACATATTTATTAACACACTGGACACAACCCCTATTAACTGGTACCTTCAAGCGAAGCTGCGCCTTATCACTGCAGATTGGGAAGGTATGCTTCAGAATTTTGTAATCATCTTTTTGTTTGAAAGTGAATTTCCTTCAGTAGATCAAGCATTAAAGATTGTGAGAAAGAAATTATTTAAGGGGGCATATAGCCTCCCTTTGGAGCAAGAATAGGATGAATGGACTACACCATTCCATAAATTACAAGGATGTTACAACATTAATTTTGATGAAGATGATGATCTGAGGAAGGTAAACATTGCTCAGAGTATGCTAAAGAGTATACAAGAGCCTGATGAGTTTAATTCAAAGTTGTTGATGATGATCCATGTAAGGTAAACATTATTTCCAATACTAAATTAGCTGATCAAGATAAATAAAGTCAATATTGGGTCAGAGGAGACACCAAAGCTTGCCAATGTCGAAGATTACTGGGATGCTGCTATCATTGACAAAATTACAGAATTACTGCACGAGTATCAGGACTTGTTCCCGACCAAGTTCACTGATATGAAGGGTATCAAAGGACCTATGGGAGAGATGAGAATACCTTTGAAACTAGATGCGAAGCCAGTCAAGAAAAGACTCTACAGATTGAACCCGAAATATAAGGAAAAAGTGAAGATTGAGCTCGACAGAATGCTGGAAGCAGGGATTATTGAACCTCTCAAAGAGTCAGAGTGGATCAGGCCTATGGTAGTACAAGACAAGAATATAGGCGAGATCAAAATATGTGTGGACCTCATAAAGTTGAACGATGCATGTTTGCATGAACCCTTCCCTGCACCATTCACCGATGAAGTATTAGACAATGTGGGAGGCCAGAAGGTATATTCTTTTACAGATGGGTTTTCAAGATATCATCAGATCTGGATTGCCAAAGAGGACCGCCACAAGACCAAATTTTCCACAAAATGGGGATCCTACCAATACACAGTGATTCCATTTGGACTGAATAATGCCCCAGCCATCTTTTCTAGGGTGGTGGTCGAAGCATTCAAAGAATTTTTGCATAAGTTCTTAGAATCCTATTTTGATGATTGGAATGTTTTTAGTTTGCTAAAAAACCATATTGAATGTCTAAGGCTAATGTTGGATAAATGCAGGAAATGTGAAATTGCTTTGAATTTGAAGAAGTGCATCTTCTTCTCGCCATTTGGAGTATTATTAGGTCATATTGTATGCAAGCAAGGATTTTTGGTGGACCCATCCAAAATTGCAATTATAGTTTATTTCCACCTCCTACCTCAGTCAAACAACTGCGCACTGCGCTAGGACATACTGGCTATTACAGAAAACTTATCAAAGGATATTCTCAGATTACTGCGCCGATGGAAAAGTTATTAAAGAAAGACTGCCATTTTGGTTGGACAGAAGAATGCCAACAGAGCTTCGACACACTGAAACAAAAGATGGTGACTGTGCCTATTCTGGTCTTTCCAGATTGGAGCAAGGAATTTCATGTGCATGTTGATGCGTCTTCCATTGCATTAGAAGCAATACTAGCACAACCTGGATAAGGGGACATTGATCATCCATTAGCATTTGCCAGCAGAAATCTATCCACAGCTGAAATTAATTACACCACTATAGAGAGAGAAGGATTAGCCATGGTGTATGCATTACAGAAATTCTGCCACTACTTGTTGGGAGGACACTTTAAAATGTTTATTGATCACTCTTCACTGAAGTACCTGGTCAACAAGCCAGTGTTGGGGGGGCGAATATGCATATGGCTTCTCCTTCTTCAAGAATATGATTTTGAGATCATAGTTAAGCCAGGAAGAATGAACAAGGGACCTAACCACCTGTCGAGGCTGGAACATGGAGAAGAACCCACTTGTCTGGAGGATACACTATTGGATTCACATCTTCTCACCATCAGGAAGATGGATGACCACTTCACAGACATAGTCCAATTCCTGTCAACACGAATGGCTCCAAGTGAATATACAATTTCCCAGAAGAAACATCTAGTGGTGCGCGTTGCAGAATTTTCACTGATAGTTGGTCAGCTATATAAGATGGGACATGAAGAGATACTAAGAAGATGTGTGATGGAATAAGAGCACCCATTGATCCTTGCAGAAGCTCATGAAGGCATCGCAGGAGGACATTACACAGGAAAAGAAACTACGTAGAAGGTTCTGCAAGCTGGCCTTTGGTGGCCTACTTTACAGAGAGATGCTAAAGAGTATACCAGAGCCTGTGATGTATGCCAGAGAGTTGGAAAACCATCCAGAAGAGACAAAATGCCACTAGAACCACAAATGACCCTACAAGCATTTGAAAAGTGGTCCATTGACTTCGTGGGACCTATAAACCCACCAGGAAAGCACACAGAAGAAAGGTATATTATCACTGCGACAAAATACCTGACTAGATGGGCCAAAGAAAGAGTCGTCAAGGACTATAGTGCAAATACAACTGCACATTTTATATTTGATGACATAATAACCCAGTTTGGATGCCCTAAGACCCTTATGAGTGTTCAAGGCACTCATTTCAACAACAAGACAGTTGAAGCCATGACTGAAGAATTTGCAGTCCACCATCAGAAGAGTACACCTTACCATCCACAAGAAAACGGAATGGTTGAAGAATTCAACAAAATATTGGAGAAAACATTGACAAATATTTGTAGTGTGAGCAGGGATGACTGGGATTTAAGAGTACCAGCAGTACTCTAGGCTTATAGAACCACTTGCAAGAAATTAACAACGTAGACCCATTTCAAGTTGGTTTATGGTATTGAAGTTGTTGTCCCGATGGAGTACTTGGTACCAAGCTTAATAATTGTTGCATTTACAGACATGGATGATATTGGAACTGTTCATGAGAGGCTTGCCCAGCTAGTTGAACTAGAAGAAGATAGATTTATTGTAGGATTCCATCAGTAGGTACAGAAGGGAAGAGAGAAGGCCTGTCATGACAGACACATCAAGAAGAAGGTGTTTAAGCAAGGTGATTTAGTACTGGTGTATAACAGTAAATTTATAAAACATCCAGGGAAGTTTAGAACGCATTGGCTCTAACCATATGAGATCGCCTATGTTACAAAAGGAGGAGCTGCGCAGCTGAAGACATTGAAGGGAGAATGGAAAGAGGGATTAGTAAAAGGGAATCGGTTGAAGTTGTACTATGACAACCAGCTGCCTCGCATCTCTCAGTAAGAGAAAGGAGAAAAGGGTCTAGGTACCAGGTGCAGTTGAAACTGGGTACTAGACACAGAAAATACAGTCTGCACAAGGAAGGGAAGGAGACATGGAGCAGAAAGCAAAGGCTGCACTCAGCAGTCCAAAGTCGAAGTGACATGGAAGGATCATAACAGAAGTGCCTCGGGACGATTCACAGGTGAGTGTTGGGGGCCTATTGGCCCTTGGTTATGGAAGGAAGCGAAGATCAAGGAAGAAAAGGTAAAATGAGAACTGTGCGGGAAACAAAGTGACTGTCACTGGGTCGAAGTAAGAAAAAGAGCAGAAAAGATGGAGTGAAGTATGGAAAAGAAAGTCATTGGATGAGGAGATTAGGGATGATAGATCAGCAAGAGAAAAGAATCGTGGACAACTCAGCAAGAAGAGAAAACCACCATTGGATGCTTTGAAGCACCGTGCAACAAGGAAGGAAAGACAGGCTGGCGAATCCTGAAAAAAGTGGGTCAAGTTGACCTAGGGTTTTAGACACCTGGGGTTTTGGGTAATTAGGGTTTTGACACCTAGGTTTCGACCTAAGGTTGTTGGTGAGGGACTATAATGTATAAATAGAGGTCGAGAGGACCTAGGTTGGGTCGAGTGTGGTAGCATTGGGTATTGTTATTGATTGTGGTTGATTGAGAGATTATTTTAATGTGAGAGAGAGAAGTCATGAGAGTGAGAGATTTCTAGTATTGTACAATCTCCAGCTGGGTGCGAAGATCAAATCCTGTAGCTGGGTGTGCATGAAGGGGAGAGAAAGAGAGAAGAAGAGAGAGGATTTGTTGTCCAGAGCCCAGATCAGAACTATAACCTTTATCTTAATATATCATAAGCACAGTTCTGTGGGCATAGCCCTAGAGAGAGGGTGAACCACGTACAGTTTTTGTTGTATGTGTGATTGATGCCTGGATTCTTGTCATTGTTATGTTGTCATTTGCATTATTGTGTTAGATCAGATCTATAGCTATGCAGAGTAGATCTAGCTGATAAGTGACACATGAATGCTACATCATTGTTGTATTAGTTCCACTTGATATTCCCCTGGTTGTAGACATCTCTGTCATGCAACCCCCCTCTTAGTTGCTTTGGGTGAGACTGCATCTGCTTCACAGGTGTTGTCGAAAGGGCCAGTAGCTAGGGCTTGTTGGTGCGCTCTTGGAGTGAACCCTGGGTCTGCCCCTGCACCAACAACAATTGTTTCGTACCAGTGTGTCCAGTTGTCACTAGTAAGAGCTAATTTAGTATTGAAAGTAATGTGTTCATATAATGTTAGATAGTTGATAGGGATTATCATCCGTAAACAATGGAAAATTGTGTAATTATGGAAAGGAACAATGGTCGATCAGATTCCTCATGTGAGGATATAGATGGAGATGAAGATATGTCAGCCCGACAACATTGGAACCCGTGATCATAGAAAGAAGACAAAGTATATACCTATAAGGCGATAACACATGGGAATAGAAAAGGGAAAAAGGGTTGAGTGCGTAATGGAATTGTAGAGAGCAGAAATTTCGAGTGCAAGATGTATATTATGGAACAAGAACCAGCAGAGTTCGAAAGCGGCAACCCGAAATAGTTTCCAAGAATTGGACATCTCGTGAACTTGACAATAGGAGGATCCAAAACATACTGACAAGGTCTCTCCAGAAGACGCGAGGCCCCAATGTTCAAATTGTATCGCTCGGAACATTTGAATGCATAATTTGTAACACGGAAGAGTGGACGATGTCGGAATCCGGTAGTCAATTTGTATATTATGGAGGATGTGATGCCAACTGTTTCGTACCAGTGTGTCCAGTTGTCACTAGTAAGAGCTAATTTAGTATTGGAAATAATGTTTTCAGATACTGTTATATAGTTGATAGGGATTACCATCCGTAAACAATGACAATATCGACCCCACCAACCCTGGAGTTTGTCTTTCAATTTGTATATCGTGGAACTACGATCGTTGTTTAGAGGACACAGAAAAATAGAAGCGCAATGTTGATCCATCCAGCCCGCAGGTCCACTTGTCAATTTGTATATCACAGAATTTTGGGTGATATTTGTAGGACACGGAACAATGGAGGCCCAATTTTGAGCCTGCCCGCCCGAGAACCCATGATCCAAAAAGTGGCTATGTATGGAATGCGAAATACGTACATGCTCTATAAAATCTCATGTCCATACTTTATAGTCCCATAATACATGGGAAGAAAAAAGGAAAAAAGGACAAAGAAGTCTGTGGTGGAATTGTAGATCACAGAAACTTTGAGTGGAAAATGTATCTCACAAAACAAGAAGCAGCATAGTTCGAAAATGCCAACCCGGCAATCGCGGGCATAAAATTGACTAAATATGAAAAGGAACAGTGGTCGGTCAGATTCCTCATGTGAGGATATAGATGGAGATAAAGATATGTCAACAAGCCAATGTTGGAACCTGTGATCATAGAAAGGCGACTAAGTATATAACTAGAAAGGGATAATACATGGGAAGAAGACAAGGTCTCTCCAGAAGATGCATGGCCCCAACGTTCAAATTATATCGCTCGAAACATTTTAGAGCATAATCTATGACATGGAAGAGCAGATGATGTCAGAATCCGGTAATCAATTTGTATATTGCCGAGGGTGTGATGCCAACTGTTTCGAACCAGTGTGTCCAGTTGTCACTAGTAAGAGCTAATTTAGTTTTGAGAATAATGTTTCTAGATACTGTTAGATAGTTGATAGGGATTGCCATCCATAAACAATGGTAATATTGACCCCACCATCCCTGGAGTCCATCTGTCAATTTGTATATCACAGAAATAGGATCGTTGTTTGGAGGACACAGAACAATAGAAGTGAAATGTTGAGTTAGCCAGCCCGTAGGTCCACTTGTCAATTTGTATATCACAAAATTATGGGTGTTATTTGTAGGGCATGGAACAATGGAAGCCCAATTTTGATTCGGCCCGCCTAAGAACCCGCGATCCAAAATGTGGCTACGTATGGAATGTGGAAGCTGGACATGCTCTATAAAATCTCATGTCCATACTTTATAGTCTCATAATACACGGGAAGAAAAAAAGGGAAAAAGGACGAAGGAGTCCACGGTGGAATTGTAGATCACAAAAAAATTTAGTGGAAAATGTATCTCATGGAACAAGAAGTAGCATAGTTCGAAAGCGCCAACTTGGCAACCGCGGGCATAAAATTGACTAAATATGAAAAGGAACAGCGGTTGGTCGGATTCGTCATGTGAGGATATAGATGGAGATAAAGATATGTCAACACGCCAACATTGGAATCGGCGATCATAGAAAGGTGACTAAGTATATAACTAGAAAGGGGTAATACACGGGAAGAAGACAAGGTCTCTCCAGAAGATGTGTGACAATGTTTATTAATGACAATGGTTTCGAATCCCTGGTGGGTTCTCACTAGTAAAAGAATAAACTGCAGATCACTAAAATTCTTTGGCTGCAACATGTACATGATGGAACAGGGGACATAGTTGTTGGATACCTCCAACCCGGGGCCTGGTGGCCAGATAATTGGCTAAGTATTGGCCAAGAGAAAGGTTTGATATCTATTTCAATCGTTTTCATACTAATATGTATTAATGGAAAAAGTTTTGATATTTATTTGAATAGTATTCATATTAATATATATTAATGGATTGTTTATGTTTCAAATGCAAATGATTTCCCAATTTCCAGGATGCTCTTCGGTTCGCAAATTTCATTGAAACCACGAAATTTTTGACTACAAGATGTATATAACGCAACAAGAAACATGAATTTGCATTATGGTTTCAACGAGATAAATTCCTTATCATCTATTCATCTTGTATTCCTTGCAATGACATGAGCAAATGTCGACTCTCTATAAACATTAATATCTAAATTAAATTAAATGTAATCAAAATTTAGTTTGATTTAACTAAGCGAAGCAGCTTCAGTCATTCCTTTATTAATGCCAAGCTTTTCCAACCCCTGGTGAGTTATGACTAGTTAAAGCATAAATTGCAAATCACATAAGCTCTTTGCCTGCAAGATTTATATGACAGAACAGGGAACATAGTTTTTTCAATACCACAAACCCAGGACCTAGTGGCCAGATAATTGCCTAAATTTTTCCCAAGAGGAAGTTTTTATATTTACTCCAATAGTACTCATATTACTATATATGCATGGATATTATCAAATAGAATAAGTTGCAAGATATGAAAGATATTGAACAAGAACATTGTGTCGATACTTGAGATGCCTTGTTGTAAGTCATTAATTCATTCTATTTACGGGACCTGAAGAATGAAAGAAGGACGGGTCCTCCAATTTATTTCCTTAAGTATAGGGCCTTCGCCACATAAGTATGGCCTATGACAAAATTATTCTTCATTGTAAAATGCAAGCAACAAACAAACTAGTCTTTATTTAAATTGAAGCACTGGGCAACAAAAAGAAAGGCTTTCCGTCCATGTTTAACAACACACAGGGAAAAAAGGCACAAAATAAAATGAAAATCAATACCAGAGATTGGAAAACACTATCAAAAAAATAAACCACAATTATTCTATATTAAAATAATATGAGTTACAAAATATAGCTAAGATTATTTGCCACAATGATTGTGATTTGGCTTGCCGCCGACCCAAAACAAATATGTACATTGATGAAGCTTGTTCACAATTTTCTTGACGATCAAATACTTTATTCACAAAAAATGAGTTGAATATAAATTGCGGGTCTTCGACTTAATTGGTACTGCGAAGTAGATCTATCCAAGTTTTTTGAATAGCTTGTCTCTTCCATATATGGCCTTCTTGCAATCGTTGGTTATTCAACATTCCATTCTTTCCCAAGTATTAATTTCCCTCTGTCGTCGAAAACTTGGGGTTTAAGGTTCTTTCCTTGAAATGTTCCTGACCATTGACATCCGAGACAACTTAGAAATGTGATTCAGGCCAAATTCAAAGTCGAGGGAGTCGTTTTATGTGACATTAGCTACGGGACGGGAAAAAAATTCAAGTATGTTGTCACTATTATTCTCCCTGTATTCGATCATCTGTTCGATTGAAAAGCCTTCCTAAAGATTTGTATGTTGAACTTCTTTGTTTTATTACAGTAAAGTGGAAGGAACGTCCAAGCCAGCTGCAAAATATTATTCTGTTAAGGCACATGACTTCTTTGGCCAGAACAGGTCTGGCAACTATATCAAATGTTGCAGATCGCATCAGAATATATCTTTTGTCATAGCAGTGGCAAATATGGTGGCGCACAAAAAGGTCTGGATTTTTCGAAGGCGACGTCAAATCTGTGGAGACTGCAACTACATCTAGAGGAAACCGAACAAACTTTGACAAAGAACATGGTTGTCTCTCAAGCCGGCTACTAGACCCAGAAGTAGCTCAACAAACTTTTAAATAGAAACTTTTGTAGTGATAATATGTTGTTTTATCCACCCATACAGTTTATGTTACCCGCCTCTAGTTACATTCGCAAATGAATCCATATTTCACATCATTTATGAACATCAGAGACCATTTTTGCAACCCACGGTAAGTGCGACGCCCCCAAGGAAGAGAAATTCTTCTGGGATCTGCAGAAATTGATACACTTGCCAAATCCGTGTTGTTCAAAGAAACTATATACTTCAACGAAGAAGTATTTTGCACATGGCCTAAAAATCCATTACAACTCCCAGCAAAAAACAAAGAAGTTCAACAAACAAATCTCAAGGCAGGATTTTCAACCAACTAAAGCATCCAATACAGGGAGAACACCTACCAGAAGATACTTTTTCTTCACGTCACATAAAACAAGTCTCTCTTCTTTCATTTGGGCCTCAATTGCATCTCTAACTTGTCTTACATGTCCATGACCAGTAACATTAGAACGAAGGCACTATAAAGCGCAACTCTTTGATAAAAGCAATGTTGGACGATCTTCCATAGATATTGTTTTAATTCGTTTTAATGACAGATGTTATCGATATTTTCGCTTATTAATGCCAAGTTTTTTGAATATGTACCTTGAATAGTGACTAATAGCATGTATCAACATTCCCATATCCGAGCAGATTCTCAAATCTAACATCGAAGACGTGCACAATACTAAAGAGGGACATGGTGTCAAGGCCTCTGTTGGTGACACGTTCATGGACTATGTCAAAGCCTTTAAGAAAACTAAAAGAGGAATTTTATTTTTTTATTTTATTTTTTTTTTGCAAATTCAAAATGCAGGCAAAAGAAATTACCAAATCCCATAATATTCGCATGTATATTAATTTTAATGGGAGATGTCCTCGAGATTTCCACTTATTAAAGCCAATCTTTTCAAACCTATCTGGTCGGTTATGACTTCTCAAAGAATAATTAATGTCTATTGGGAATGGCGGAAGGTAGCTGGGATGGAGGGGAGCGACAAATGCTTTTAAATTTTCTGAACCCGAAAAGGCATCAAGACGCCAAACTTTGAAAATTGAACTAAGTATGGAAAGGTAGGTATGATAGAAAAATTCATCGCAGTCAGAGGCACGGTTGCCAGTTCGATGAGTGCGGGGTCGAATTGTAGAGCACGAAATTTTTGGGTGCAAGATGTATACACCGAAAACGAGCTTCCATAGTTCGATAACACCTATCCGCGAAGCCACATCCACA
>JASDQU010188643.1:6113-21254 GCA_032191745.1 Picea mariana | reverse complement strand
GTCTATATTTGGGAGAAAAATATCTCCATGGTCAAACTCATACTAAGACAATGGGAAAAACTCTCCTTCATCCCCCTTGCCACTGAAAAGGTGAAAATAAAAAACAAACTTGAAGAGCTACAAATGAACCTTGAGTACAGTGAAATCCCTGCCCAAAATTAGAAAGAAGAATTTATCGTTCAATGAAGTTATCAAAATGTCTTGAGAAGGGAAGAGGAGCTATGGCGCCTCAAATCCCGTAGTCTTTGTCTTCAATCCAGGGATAAAAATACCAAATACTTCCACAATCAAGCCAAATATTGACAATTTCGAAACAATGTGTCTGGAATCTCTTTGGAGGATGAAACCATTATGACTGACTTTGTTGAAATAAAATATTCTACCAAATCTTATTAGAAAGAGTTATTCAACCAAAAATAAGATGTCAACCCATCTAGCATCAATGATATGCTTGATAAAATTCCTATCAAAATCTCTAATAAAGAAAATTTTGATCTTAACAAACCCATTTATGAAGTTGAAATCCTCCTATCGTTTTGAGTCTTAGTTCGAACAAAGCCACTAGACCAGACGATTTCTCCATTTCCTTCTATCATTTTTTCTAGAGCTTAATTAAAAATGATCTCAAAATAATGATAAACTACTCCCACCAATCCTTGACTATGGTAGGAAGCACCAATACCTATTCCCTCACCTTAATCCCCAAATATTCCAACCCTTTCTCCTTTTTCCCAATTCAACCCCATATCTCTATGTAACTCCTCGTACAAAATTCTAACCAAGATCATGGCCAATTGTCTCAAGAAAGTTCTACCCAAAATCATCCCTCCCAATCAATCAAGGTGGATTTATGCAATAAAGACATATTGTTGACAACATCGTGCTAGTCAAGGAAGCCATCAACTCCAGTGTTCGATCCAAAGGAAAATGAATGGTTATCAAACTAGACATGGCTAATGGTTTCAATTATGTATGTCATAGTTTTCCTTTTCAAGTGATGGACAGGTTTGGCTTCAACTCCTCCTTTATCCAATGGGTTGTTTCTTGTATTGGGAATCCTTGGATAGATCCTCAAGTAAATGGAAGACTAGTAGGTTGTTTTCAAGCCATCAAAGGTCTCTGTCAAGGCTACCCGCTCTCTCCCCTCATTTTCATCATTGTTTTTGAATATTTAAGTAGGAAACTTGAACGTGGGAGAGAGATCGGGAACCTTCCAGGGTTGGAAATCTCAAGGGGCATCAAGAATATGAATCATTCACAGTTTGTTGATGACACTTTATATATTGGGGGAGATTCTACCATTATTTATTCTTGTTTCAAATCTTTTTTGGATTCCTTTATCGATGCCTCTGGTGGAGTGGTGAATGAAAGGAAAATTCAAGTTTTCGGGTGGCATACTTCTCCAAGAATCATTCATTCCATAGTCCATATTTTCCATTTCCCGATTGCTGAAAACTGGAACTCCTTCAAATATTTAGGCATGCCTATCACTCTCAAGTCTTCTTACAAAGATATCGCAACAAATTATGGATAAAATCAACAATAATTTAACATGGTGACGATTCCAGTGGTTAAACTAAACAGGGAGAAAAATTCTTATAAAATTAGTCTTGTCGGCTCTCGCTCTTTATCAATGTTATGCTTTATTGGACCCCAAGTGTATAGCAAGAAAATTATCCATGAAAATAATTTCCTTTCTATGGTAGGGGGAAATAAAATCATAAAACAATTCTCTTAGTCAACTGGAATCAAGTTACAGACAACAGATCTCATGTTGTCCTAGGTATCAGATAACCTGAGTTAATGAATTTATCTACAGGATCCAAGTTGTTATGGAGATTGGTTACTGAAAAAAAGGCACGGTGGAAGAAATCCCTATGGAAAAAATATTTTATAGGCTATCGTGCAAGATTCTTATATTATCCCCCCAAAACTACTTCTGGTTCATCTATATTCAAACTCTTGTTGGAAACTAAGTCGATTATCAATGATAACTTGAATTGGATCCTGAGGAATGATAGGAGAATAAGTATTTGGGATGAAAAATTTCTTGAAAATGATTCCCAGGTTTTGAATGCCTCTCTTCTCCCTCTTCATGTTTGGCTGGAAGAGCAAGGCATTCTCACTCTCTCTCATTTATCTCAATTGTCTATCAATGGTGCTTGGTTTTGATGGAAATACCATCTGGCATAGTGATGGTATCCCAAACATTAACCATTTTTTTGGCTCCTGTCTCATCAGAAATTCCTAACAACAGAGAATCTTAAAAAATGAGGAATATGTGGGCCCTCCCTTTGTGTGTTGTGTCGGAATGAAGAGGAGTCTCTACAACACCTCTTTATTGAGTGTTTATTTGTAAAAGTAACATAGAACCATGCTATGGGGGTTTTAAATAAGTGGATCAGAGTGTTTCTTTGTAAAAGAAACTTGGAACCATGCGTTGGGGGTTTTAAGTCAGTAGATCAGATGGACATCGTCTAGTTCTAACTTCTTTATTCAATGGATCAACCATTATGTTGGGAACTTCAAGAACAAACTTGTTTTCAAAATATTATGGGATGCCCTCCCAAAATATATATGTTGGAGCATCTCGATTTCTCCCAATAAAAATATTTCCAATGATGAGTCTCAAAACTCAAGATAGGCAACCAATAAATCTTTCACTCTCCTCTCATAATATATGAAAAATTGAATACAATGGAAAGAGAAAAATTGTGATACCATTGAAGAGGGATGGTTGAATATTTTTAAATCAAGAAGCAATCATATATCCCACACTCACTTTCCCATGTTGAATAAAAATTGTCTCTTAAGAATGGACATACATGATTTCAAGAAATGGATTTCCCATCAGGTTGATAACATTTTATTTTTTGATGGTGTGTCAAGGAATAACCAAAGGGAGGCAGGTGCAGGGGTTATCTACAAACCTGGAGGTCAACTTTTAATCAAATTTTCTTGGGGTCTGGGATCTATTTCCAATAATGAAGAAGAGGCCCTAGCTCTCTATGCAATGGTTCGTTTAGCTCACACTAAGGGTATTCAAAATCACAGAGGGTATTCAAAATCTCATTGTTTATGGAGACTCCTTATTGATTATAAGAACATTAGTCAAAGGATCAACAATTGGAGGAATTTCTTTCACGGGAGTCATGTTCCGATACCTTGAAATCATTAAAAGGTTTCCCAAATACTCCACTTTTCATGTTAAATGGGAATTTATTGATGACGTTGATTGCCTTGCAAAAAATGGTTCCAGATTGGCCAAAGGAACTTTAGTGATCAATGGAATAAGTATTTTTACCCACATACCCTAAGATTTTAATGGAATTCTTAATGAGCCTGGATGGAGGGTGGAGTATATTCCTCATCGATCCACCCCTCACACATTTGATCAATCATTTGAATAACTCTGATTCTTCCATCTGTGTGTGTGAAGTGATATACAAAAATACTGGGTCTACTTTGTGAATTAACTCTGCTTTTCGTCAAGGATTCGAACCCAAGCTCGGGGTTTTTCAGGCTGCAGGTTTGTTCTGTCGTTGCACTCAAGATTTCTTGGAACACAGGTATCACGAGCTATCTGATATTTCTAATTTTAGATCTGCCAATGTCTGCTTAGCTTTCATTTGAAATTGGACAAGGCCCCAATCTTTCAATTTTCAATCTATTTCTTTAATTGATTTTGGAGGGGAAAACATATCTTTAATTGCCAATGAACGATTTAGTCCCCCTACCAATCCCATTCACTGTTATTGTAATTTCTTAGGGTTGGTCATTGCTTGTATTTATCATCTGGAATTGAAAACCTTTGGTCTCCACCTTCAGGTATGGGTGTTAAATTCCAACCACAGTGTTCTCACCCTCCAATTTGAACTTCTCTTTCAATTTATTCTCGAGTTATGGCACTTAGTTGGGAGTTTGTTTCCCTGTTTCAATGTATGGGGGAACAACTGTTGGATTTACTTCAGACGCACCTATGATTTTTGTTTCCTAATATTTTTCCTTGTTTATTATTCATAATTAGTCATTATCTAGTCTTCTACATTTTAGGTGAGAATATTCCACCTGGAGAATATTCTCTTTCAGTTGAAACTTCAGTTTGAATAGTTGAGTTGAGTTTAGATGCTACATTGGTTTTGTCACCATGAAACATTGGGATCATCACCATGCTAATGAGAAATTTCCTTGGGATCACCACCATATTCACGTATTAACCCTCATTCCCTGATCTACTCCTCACTACGCTTTGTTCAGTCAGTTAACTCAAGACTAATTGACTAGTTAACTCATCAAGGTGGCAGTTCACTCTCGTAACTGCATGAGAGACTAGACTAGGTGGTAGTTCACTCTCATAACTATTGGTGTGTGTCCAAATAACTCTATACCACCACTATGGTGCATTGGTTCTCCTACAGTGTGCACTCATTGAGTTATACATAGTATATCATGTGTAAATTATTCATTATTCATTACGGTTAATGAGAATTCTTCTATTCTTTCTCTCCTTCTTCTTCTTTCTAAACTTCTCTCTACAAATGCATGTAGTATTTTCTATATAGATCTATTCTATGCAGGTTCAACACATTTATATGGTATTAGAGCTGACAGAATGCTAAGAAAAATCATTCAACAAAGAGAGGTTTGTTCTTAGTTTTGTTGGTGATTTCTCACATTTTACATGGATCTACTTTCTCAGGAAAAAATATGAGGTCATTCAACACCTCAAAGATTTTAAAGCCCTGGTTGAGACACTGTCCAGAAATAATATCAAATTCCTTCGAACTGATAATGGGGGAGATTATGTAAATCATGAGATCCATAATCTTTTCCATGAGTAAGGGATTCAATTGCAACACACATCTCCCTAGACTCCGCATCAAAACAAGGTTGTTGAGCGGAAAAACAAATCTCTAAAGGAGATGGCATCTTGCATGTTGCATGAAAATTCACTACCACAGAGACTATGGGCCGAAGCACTTAATTGTGAAACATACATCCAAAAAATATCTCCCCATAGATCTGTCAAGGACAAGACCCCCCTACGAGGCATGGAGTAGCCTCAAACCTGAAGTGACCCACTTTCGCATTTTCGGTTCATGTGCATGAGCCCAGATTCCCTATGAAAAAAGGAAGGCCCGTGATCCATAGAGAACTGAGTGTATTTTTTTTGGATACCCCGATGGTGTGAAGGGATATAGACTTATTGATATTTCCTTGGATCAGATCATCATTGTTACAGGTGAATCCCCTTGCGGACAAGTGGATTCCCTCTTGGTATCTAGACCCCTAAAACCAAGACAGAAAGTGTGCTATCATTGGTCACCGACATCCTTTTAGATCTAATTAAACTAATGTATGAAGAGGAAGAAGAAAAGTGTGCCTTTTTAATGGAGTTTTTCCTCGCATAGTCCAAGTTGAGCTTCGATCCTAAGCTCCTCAATAAGTCCTGTAGAACAAACAAAGATACAACGAACTCCCTGTTCTAGTGAGATTATCTCAAAAAAAAATCTTTCTACTAGATACAAGTTCATGTGGAATAAACACGAACTTGAAAGAAATAGGCCAATCATACATGTATATTAATGAGAACAAATGAAGAGTACTTACAAACCTTTGATGAAGGTGCAACAGCTTCTTCCAGCTCTCTTTGTCTAACCTTTTCTCAAGTAATCCACATTGATTGTTCTCCAATCTCCTACCTTCTTATGAGATCATAAGTTAGGTATAATTCTCAATCTCCATATATTTCATGTACCTTTTCAACATGTGGAGGCCTCCTTGTATAGGATTTGAGAGGTCCAACCACTTGAGAGATCCTTGGGATAAGTTGAGGATTCTTCTCCTTCAGTTGTGGATCTTCCCTAAGATTATGCCTTGACCTATGATTCGAATCCAACCACCTTCAAAGATTGAGGGGATTCTTCCCTCATTTATCTCAACAAACCAAATTTCACTCAGGAAGAGTAGCGCTCCCCCAAAATGAGGCACAGAGAATTGCAACGCTCCCCCCTATAAGGTCTCTTCAAACAGAGCAAACATAACTTAAAACAGAAAAATGCTATCATAACTTTTAACCATTCATTATTCAGCATAATCAAAAATTATATTCATCATCATAATAAACCACATATTCAGCAGCATGATAATAAAACCCATAACAAAGCATAATAATGAAAATACATACCTCTAATTGATGCTACTGTTGTTCTCCAACTCTGTCTATCCAAGTTGAAGCTGAAACTCTGCCCAAGCTTCTCTGCCCAAACTCTTCCCAAAACTGAATCTTTCCTCCTAGCTAGCTAGGAACAGAGCCTATCCAGCTCCCTAGCAAGAGGATTCCTGGCCCCCGAGCCCAAAACTCCCAGCAACATATGCTCCCCTAAAACAGTCCACCCAAAAACAGCAATATAGTCCTCCAATATCCCAATATGAAAAATAATGCTCACTCCCCCAAAAGTCCCTCCTCCTCCCGAGTGTTTTTCCCCTTCATATCCTCCTTTCCCCCCTTTCCCATCCACCACCTTCTCCCTTCATTAAAATTCACCCACCTTATCCTTCCATTCAATGCCAACCACCTTATCCCCTTCTCATAAATGGTTCCATTATTCGATATAAAAAATATTTAATAATTTATTAAACTAGACTTTATTAAACAAATATTTAATCATTAAATTCATTAATTAGTTAATTAAACCAATTCACATTCAACAAATATTTAACCAAGAGAATTAATTAACTAATTATTTAAACTAATATACATTAAACAATTAATTAAACAATGACAATTGATTAAATACTTAGGGTTGTTACACCCCCAAGGAGGTTAAGGAGCATTGGCGCTCCTTTAAAGTGCATAGGGTAGCGTTGCCTTCGAAAAATCATTTTTAAGAGGCTTGCTCCATGGCAAACCTTATCCCCTTCTCATAAATGGTTCCATTATTTGATATAAAAAAATATTTAATAATTTATTAAACTAGACTTTATTAAACAAATATTTAATCATTAAATTCATTAATTAGTTAATTAAACCAATTCACATTCAACAAATATTTAACCAGGAGAATTAATTAACTAATTATTTAAACTAATATACATTAAACAATCAATTAAACAATGACAATTGATTAAATACTTAGGGTTGTTACACCCCCAAGGAGGTTAAGGAGCATTGGCGCTCCTTTAAAGTGCATAGGGTAGCGTTGCCTTCGAAAAATCATTTTTAAGAGGCTTGCTCCATGGCAAAAGACTTGTACTCCTTATCAATTGATTTCTCCTCTTCAAAACTAGTCTTTGAGGTGTCATTAGTGTCCTTATGATGTCGTTAGAGAGACGACATAGGAAAGATAACAGTATGATTTTTGCGACACTTACGACACTTGTGACCAATATGTGACACTTGCAACATTTGTAACGACGACACTAGCCATCATTGCAATGAGTGATTTTGATGTGTAACAGATTGCCACCCAAAGTGTGAAGTCAAAAGACGATGATGACTGAAGTACTTTGTAGACTTTTTTGAGAAAGGTTGTGTACTTAGAGAAGCTGGAAGAAGCTGGACACAACCATCAAACAAATATTATGACATGCTTCAAACCCAAGAAAGGCATACCTATGCTTGAGTGATAAATACTTTTTAAGGTATGTTTTCCATAGAATACACTGTAGATCCATAATTATATTGACAAAAAGGTATAGCCAGTGAAGATACAATGTGGATCTATAATTATATGACCTGAACTGATCGTCACCACGAGGAATACATAGTGGATCTATGAGATGACAAGACATAGCCACGACCAATACAAAGTGGATCTATGTTACAGTATATGTGTCAATGTTCAAAGAAATTTCGTCGCAACCTAGGCGAAGTTCATATAAGATTGATGACTCAACCCAGGGTCTTCTTACCGATCCTTATGTAGTACGAATCTAACCATGTGAATAGATGTCTTGACGTCGAACATGGAAGAAACCACTTGATTACCGGTCAATGAGGTAAACCGTTAACAAGCATGGGGGAGATCACCGTTGATGTCAATGATTCCCAAGGTACTCTAGTACATTCTAATGAATGTGAATGGATGAGATGAAGTCGAACATCCATGGAATCATCCGATTAGGGGTCAATGATGTAAACCCTCTTTCGGAAGCGAGGAGGCCTGCCATTAAGGCATGCAGGTCCCAAGGTACTAATTGGTTCCTAAGCCTGGTTCCTGGATAATGTGTTGAAGTCGATAGGAATAGACTCGTTGAAGGAGGGCCTTGATGTATCCCCCATCAATGACATGAAACTGGCATAGAGATGTAATTGGTGGATCAAATGAACATGGACTGACACAAGTATTGAAACAGGAGTTTGTGATGGTTGACTCTTGAGGCAGATACTTCCCTTGAACATTGAGGCACAACAGCATAAACTTGACATGGACCAAAACTTGATAATGTAGTGGATACTGTGACTTTTGTCAGGTGACCCAAAGGAGTGAATAAACTCAAAGGATTGGTTTAGTGTAGAGGTTTAGTGTATTGAAATGCGTGCAAAGATAAAATTCCATGTTCAAGGGCTACTATAAGGATTACTAGTAATGTTCTCAAAAACTGCTTGGCTTACTTCTTTCAATTTTTCCCCCATCCAGATAGATGAGTACCTGTTTTTGGTTTAATGAGCTCGAGGAGGGTAACACGTGATCGATATGACTCACCTTCGGTAAGTTCCTCTTCCTTTGTTTAACGAACTGGAAGAAGTGATGGTTTGATCCCATATGGGCCCTTCAATGTATGATTGTTTAATGAGTCCAGAGAAGGTAAATTCGATTGTTTTTCATATTTAGAGAGTCTGAAAATGACTTAAAGATGACTCCAATTTGGTCCTTTTTCATAATATTATTTGCATGAGTCCGACAAAGAGATAAATTATCACTCAAAAGACGCCCTTTCAAACCTTTTAACGAGTGGGAAAGGAAGCAAGATCACTCGACAATCTTTTCATGTTTAGAGAGTCTGAAAAGAGCTTAAAGACGACTCCAAGGGGTTCCTTTTTCATGCATCCATGAGGATCCGAAAAAGAGATAAAATTTTACTCGACGAGTTCTTATGTGTTTGAACTTAAGAACAAACAAAGACTATGCTCATGAATGTGACAATATGAAAAAATGAACAAAACCGCTTCAAAACCTCCAAATAGTGTCAAAACTGCATTCCAAGGGATTAATAAGGCCTCCAAATATTTTTTAAAAACCCAAAAATAACTATATCTTATGTAAAAATGAAATGTATAATAGTAAAAAGGGGTGAAAATGTCATTTACCATTCATTTGTGCAAATATTTGTAGCAGTGGAGAATTTATGCTTTGGAGGTGAATCTTGCATTCTTCGGTGTCGGAGCTATAGTCAACTATTTTCCTCGTCGTTTAGACTAGGTTGGTGCTCTTCTTCCTTTCTTTCATTTGCATGGTTCAAATTTTGTTTTTAGGCAATAATGAAATGTAAAAAATGATGCCCTGGGTTGGCCCAAGCACCCAAAACGATTCATCGCCCCTCTAAGATGAGTGGGGAGGTGCTGCACATTTTGGAAAGCACCCCTACAAGCTAGGGAAGGGCACACCAACGCTCTCGTGTAGTGGTGTAGAGGGCACTGCCCAAAACACAAGAAAAATGCTCAAATATCGCCATCACCCTCTCAAAACAAGGAGGGGAGAGTTGGCAATGATTTAGAGTGCTTTGGTGGCTACATTGAGGGTGTGTTCATGCCCTGATGTGCATGTAAAGGGGTTGTTGGCCTCTTAAAGAGAAAAACATTATTTAAAAAAAATTTCCAATTGCCCAAAATTTTCCAAAAACGTGATTAATGAATTTTATTGTTGATGATCGTAGGTGATTTTGGCAATAATCATGCTTGAGTGGAAAGAAAGAGAGCACAAGATCGATGATGTGGTTGTCTTAGAAAGTCCCCAATCAAGAGCCACATTGAGGAATTAGGGTCTCCTCAAGTTCTTCAAAATTCAAAAAATGAAGAAAGAAATTATTCTTCTTGAATATATGATCGGGCTATGGAACGTTGCAGAACAAGGGTTCCAAATTGGAACGCAACTTCTTACCATTGAGTTGGAAAATGTATACTTCATAACTTTTCTTTCAAAAAGAGGGGTTCCCATAGTTTTATCCGGATAGAGGGCACTTCTTGTGCACATGGATGAGTATCTGGCAAACCATTGTGTCCCAAGAGTGAGACTAGTGGGAGGCAGAATCGCGATATCAGGGATCTATCTCTTTGATCTATCCTATTTTCCATTACAAGTATAGTGGGAAGTACCATCTCACACCTATTTTCAAGATCACAGGTGGCCTATGGTTTACAATGTCTAGAGCCAACACTGTTCAACTGGAGTGCAGGGTTTCTTCATAATGTGAAGGAACAAATTACAAGATGAAAAGCAGGGCAACAGAAGCAGTTCGGATATGGTTCATTCCTGGTTTTTTTCTTCTTAGAACGCATTCCTTAGATGCAACCTCAAATTGCATTAGCAGTACGACCAGTGAGAGAACCACGTATGGAGCAATGGACTAGCCTATCTCTGAGACTAGGCTCAAAGTCAGATTTCAAATTCACCGGTGATTTCTTCGCTTGGTTGAGACGCCAATTGATCATGATAGAAGACTTTCCATACGTCGTAGTGGATTTCCGGGGAAGCATGGACTTGGTTCTTCCAGTCGGAGAGGATTGGGATGCGTCAGGTGAGAAACCAAAAAATGATCTTGCCAAGTGTTTTTTGATTTTTAAAAACATTATATTGTTTTTTTTAGGTACATAGAAGAGTCTTTAACAGACGTATCATTTCAATGTGCAGATAGGGGAGAAACATGTCTGACAGATATGTCAGCATTGGAGCATCATGGAGATGCTCATATTGTAGTAGATCAGGGGGTAGTAGTAGGAGGGCTTCAGGAGGTTGAAAGAAATCTCCAAGGCCTTACGATAGGTATCCCTCCTCTCAAGAGGTGGGAAGTGCCACTACATCTACAGAGACACACTGTGTGAGTGCCTGAGAGTCTTAACTCTCTACTGAGGTGAGTAGCTCGTGTAGTGATATGTTACTCAGAGCATAATGTAATGCAGGAATATTGGAGGTATTCCTGACGATTGTATAGTCTGTATGACGATGCTTATGGGTGTGAGGACCCACATTTTGCCTATATATGTACCATTTTGATGTAATCAAACATTTTCAATTACGCCGTATATATATACATTTTTGAGTTTTTACAGTGCCAAATGAATTTCAAATAATGATGTCTTTTATGTGACACATTTTAATTTACATGATGATATATGGTTTGATTTATTTCCTTTATGAAAAACTCATCTATGTGCAAGATACCTATCCATGATGTAATTAGCTAACGAATTTGAAATCGTGTTGAGTTCTCTTGGTATGTGTCTATATTCGATAAAATCAAACATTCTTTCAAGACAAGGAACTCGTAGATGGAGATGTAGTAGGATATGATTGCGAACAGTGTAGACTCGATTAAGATGACAAAATATGAGTTGAGAGTCTAGGTTGATGATCATATGAGAGACACCTAGGGAAAAAGCCTCAATTAAGAGTCCGATGATAGCATGATATTCTGCCATGTTATTAGTTGTCAACCCTAAGCAAATACCTCTTGAACTCACCAACTTTTCAGCGTGGTAAATGACCCAAGTTGTAGAAGAAATATATTGAGTGTGTCATCTAGCACCATCCACAAACCTAACAAAGATAGAAAAGGAAGATGTCATCTACACACGGAAACACAAGACACAATATAAGTGTCTAAGAAAAAAACTCGTGCACGCAAAAGAAAAAGACACACCAAAATAAAAATACAATAGTGTATAAATCAAATATGCTAGATGTCCTAGGCATAGTACTTATTAAGGTAAATCCCGTTCCGAGGCTCACCCAGGGAAACTCCATCGTAGTCCACTAGCTCATAGGCACCTCTATGTAGAACATGTTTAATGATTTAAGGACCATGCCATATAGGTTCTAACTTCCCTGTCCCTAACTTGTCATGAGCCTGGTCATAAACGAGGACTAGATCTCCTTCTACAAAAGTGCGAGGATGGAAGGACTTGTCGTATTGATTTTTAATTCACTTTTGATATGTCTCATTGATGAGAGAAGCGTCACGACGCATTTCGTCCAGCCTAGTCAAATGTAAAAAACGTTCTTCAACAGAAGTGTGGGAAGGAGTTCTACTTTGAGTTTTAGCGAAGGAATTTCGCACTCAATTGGTAAAACAACTTCAATGCCATATACTAGCTGGAAGGGAGTGAATCCAGTAACATTTTTTACTGAGTTCCAATAATCCTAGAGAGTAGAGAAGAGTTGTAAATTCCAAGATGTCTTGTTTACCCCGACCATCCGTTGGATCATATTTTTGAGGACCTTGTTGATAGCTTCAACTTGTTTGTTAGCTTGAGGATAATACGGGGATGAGTTCTCATGGAGAAAACCCATCTTGGTATGTAACTCACTCATCATATGGTTTTGAAAATGTAAACCATGATCAATGAAAATGGCTTATGGAACACCAAAGCGAGTGATGATGTGATTAAAAAATAAAAGGGTTGCAGTACGACCATCATTCAGAAAGGTAGGCATAGCCTCAACCCATTTTTTAAAGTAATCGATGACGATGATTATATAACCATGCCCCCCCCAGCTGAGGTAGGATTACATTTCATGAAATCAATGCCCCATTTGGAAAAGGGGCCGATGGCAATAATCGGATGCAACGAAGCAGGGTGGGTGCGTGCCTTGTTTTGAAAAACTTGGCAGGGTGGGAACTTTTTGATGGCCTCAATACAATATTTAAAGATGGAGGGACAAAAGTGATCGACACGTAAAATTTTATGGGTTGTATCCATCCCAGAAAGGTGACCACCACAAGCTCCAAGGTGACAGTCATTGAGGATGCGTTCAGCCTCGTCATGAGTCAAACATGATTGCATGATAGTGTCAATGCCACGACGATATAAAGTGTTGCCGATAATAAGGTAACGACAAGAAGGGTGGAGGATATGACGACGTTCTTCACAAGAGATATCGAGCTAAAAACGTTGGGTCTAGAGATAGAGGATGATATCTCCATACCTAGGATCAAAAATGATAATGAGGAATAGAGATTCATCAGAAAGAGAATATATAGACTTAGTGTCTTCATCAACATGGGGAAAATCACAAATGAGTTGCGCAAACACCAAGGACTGTTTAGATTTGGAATTAGCAAATTCAAGATTGAATTCTTGAAGGATGATGATCCATTTAGAGCATTTCCCCCCAAGCACCTGACGTGTCAGAATATGATACATGGGGTTGGAGTCCACAATAACTGTAGTGGTGTGTAACAAAATATAGTGACGAAATCTCTGGACAGCGATGACCGCTTTCAGAGCCAACTTCTCAACATGTGAATAACAGATTTCGGGTTCAGATAGACTCTTGCTCAAATAATAAATCACATGTTCTTCACAATGGAGTCACCAATTTCTGTTACAGGTGAATCCCCCTGCAGACAAGTGGATTCCCTCTTGGTATCTAGACCCCTAAAACCAAGACAAAAAGGGTGCTATCATTGGTCACTGACATCTTTTTAGATCTAATTAAGCTAATGTATGAAGAGGAAGAAGAAAAGTGTACCTTTTTAATGGCATTTTTCCTCGCATATTCCAAGTTGAAATTCGATCCTAAGCTCCTCAATAAGTCCTGTAGAACAAACAAAGATACAAAAAACTCCCTATTCTACTGAAAATAGCTCAAAAACAGATCTATCTACTAGAGACAAGTTCATGTGGAACAAACACAAACTTGAAATAAATAGACCAAGCATATGTGTATATTAATGAGAACAAATGAAGAGTACTTACAGACCTTTGACAAAGGTGCAACAACTTCTTCCAGCTCTCTTTGTCCAACCATTTCTCAATTAATCCACACTGATTGTTCTCCAATCTTTTACCTTCTTATGAGATCATAAGTTAGGTATAATTCTCAATCTCCATATATTTCATGTACCTTTTCACCATGAGGAGGCCTCCTTATATAGGCTTTGAGAGTTCCAACCACTTGAGAGATCCTTGGGATAAGTTGAGGATTCTTCTCCTTCAGTTGTGGATCTTCCCTAAGATCATGCCTTGACCTCTGATTTGAATCCAACCACCTTCATAGATTGAGGGGATTCTTCCCTCATTTATCTCAACAAACCAAATTTCACTCAGGAAGAGTAGCGCTCCCACAAAATGGGGCACAGATTGTTGCAATGCTCCCCCCAAGGAGGTCAGGGAGCGTTGGCGCTCCCTGAAAGTGCATAGGGGAGTGTTGCCTTCCAAAAATCATTTTTAAGAGGCTTGGTCCATGAGAAAAGACTTGTACTCCTTATCAACTGATTTCTCCTCTTCAAAACTAGTCTTTGAGGTGTCATACGTTTCCTTATGATTTCGTTAGAGAGACGACATAGGCAAGATAACAGTATGATTTTTGCGACACTTGCGACACTTGCGACATTTGTAACGATGACACTAGTCATGATTGCAATGAGTTATTTTTATGTGTAACAATCATTGAGCGTAGTGTCCAATTCAAGGAAAGTGTCTCGCATGTACCTCAACAACTGCATGCAGACACCTTCATTCTTCCACCTGTCCGAGATGATGAGCATGCACATGACGACTCTTCTTCAGATGAGATTTATTATTCATAGGAATCACATGATTCATATTCAGAGTCAGTATAGTCGAATGCAGAGTCAGAGCATCCAGATGCAGTTGTAGAGCCAGAGCAGAGGCCCAATCGGGAAAAAACTACTCTTTAGGATGCATGGGATCTCATTGGTCATTCAGACAATAATAGGAGGACTTGATCTGATTTTGAGGAGCCTCATATTGCACTCACTGCCATTGAACCATTTCCCTCCAGACATATTTTCTATGGTTCAATCTTCAAATCCACAGTCTGAGGAGGAGTACAACTCCCTCCTCGAGAACCAGACTTGGGATCTAGTTCAACTTCCTTCTGGGAGGAAACTTGTTAGATGCAGATGGTTCTACATGACCAAGAGCACAGTAAATGGATAGATTAGTAGATACAA
>JASDQU010188642.1:0-16213 GCA_032191745.1 Picea mariana | reverse complement strand
GTTTTCTTCCTTTTGGAAGAGGTACAAGATCCCAAGTATCGTTTTCCATTAAAGAATGATACTCTTCATTCATTGTTGTATCCCAATCTGGATGACCTGAAGCTTCTGCAAATGTCTCTGGATCATGAGTTTATGAAACTTGAGCCAAAAGAGAATAATCTCACTGGAACTGTGAATGTGTCCGACGTTGATCTGAAGGATCACCGACAAGATCACCAGTTGCTTCTCGTGTTGAACGGACCCATCTAGGAAGCGGTGGATCTATTGTTGGTTCAGGTTCAAAGGACTCATTTGGAGGAAGGTGAGTAGGTGGAGGTGGATTTTCATCCTCACTGTCATCATCTAAAGAAGAAACCAGAACAGAAGAAGGCACAAATGTTGAAGATGGCTCGCAGGCCGAAGAAGTCACAACCGTCGAATTAGGCTCGCAGGCCAAAGAAGGAACAAACACCGAATTAGGCTTGCATACCAAGAGATTTTCATCAAATTTAACATCTCTTTTAATAATAATTTCATTACAATGTGTTTGAAGAAGTCTATAACCTTTTACATCTTCAGAATAACCAACAAATATACACTTCTCACTTTTAGGATGCAATGCTTTCCTTTTCTCATCAAGAATGTGAGCCCATGCTATATTGCCAAATACATGGAAGTGACTTACATCTGATTTAATTTTAGTCCGAGCTTCTTCCGGTGTTATATTTTTAAGAGCCTTTGTGGGACTTTGATTTGCTATGTAATTTTCACAGTTGATGGCTTCCGCCCAATACTTTAGACTTAATCCCTTAGATTGGATCATACAATTAGCCATTTCTTTTAATGTGCAGTCATTTCTCTCAGCAACACCATTTTGTTGTGGTGTATATGGAACAGTGTGTTGCATTTAGATTCCCTGTGTAGTGCAATAAATTTTAAACTTATTGTTCACATAGTCACCTCGATTATTTGTTCTTAACCTTTGAATTTGATGTCCAGATTGCTTTTCTACAAGGGCCTTGTAGGCCAAAACATTGTCAAAAACTTCGCTCTTAAGTTTTAAGAAGTAAACCCAAGTATGTCTGAAAACGTCATGAATGAAAGTTAAGAAATGCTTGCACCCAGAAAAAGAAGGAGAAAAAAGTGGACCATACAAATCACTATGAACAAGCTGCAAAGGACAAGAGGCGTGCCAAGAGGCACGTTTGTCAAAACTTCCCGGGTGATGTTTGCCTAGAACACAATCGGCACAAACACCATCTCTGCATGAAATAAGAGGAAGACCAGTCACCATATGTTGATTACATAGTTGTTGCAATTAGCGATAGTTTAGATAACCAAACCGCTCATGCCAAAGTTTGCTCAAGTCATCACTATGAGCAACAAAAACTGATGAAAAAGATGATGACCCAAAGTTGTCAAACTTGTACAACCTGGTAATATCATCAACAATTCCAATTGCAAGAACATGCTTAGGATCTTTTAGATCCTTGATTACAACTTGGTGAGGTGAAAACTCAATGGTTTTACCTTCACCTGAATGAGTGATTTGATATACTGATAGAAGGTTACAAGAAAGACTTGGAACACATAATACATCATTGAAATGATCATTTTATACTTGAACTGTTCCAGATCCTTCAACGTGAAGAGATCTATCATCACCAACAACTATTTTCTTGGTGTTACATTCATTTAGAGTAGAAAATATGTCTCTATCCTTAGCCATATGATAAGATTCTCCAAAATCAATAAGCCACTCATCAGAAGTAGAAGTAGAAGTTGTATTGAAGGATAAATAAGAAGCTAAAAGTGTATGTTCATGAGAAGAAGAAGAAGAAGTAGAATCAATATTGATGTTGTGCTTCTTAATCGTTGCTTCTAAAGTTGTCATCTTCTTGAAACATTTGGACTCATCATGACCATATTTATCACAAAATTTGCAATGTATGTGAATCTTTTTATATTTATATTTTGCTCCTTTGTCTCCATTAGGAGCGGAAGTTGTCTGAGTGGGTTTGGGACTCTTATATTGCTTGTTTTTGTGGCGAGGATGTTGCTTCTTGGGATTCTTGGGTTTATCTTTTTTATGGACAACTAAGGCTTTGTTGGAGGTACCTGTAGTGCTGATCACTCCAAGTGTACTAGCTTATCTTGCTCTCTAATCAAAGAATCACAAAAGTTCTCAAGACTGGGTTTTTGATAAGCTTCCCTTAGAGCCTCTTGAATTGCATAAAAGGTAGATAAAAACATGAAATATGCCCTACCTAGCTTAGAAATAATAAGATAGATGCAACGATCTTCGTCTATATTTATCTTATATTCTTCACATAAAGTTATGAATGTTTTAAACTTAGATAGATAGTCTTCAATGCAAGAAAAATCACTTGGATTTAAAGTTAGTACTTGATTTTCTAACTGTTGTGCTCGAATAATATTGTTTTTACCAAACACAGATTCAATATTTTTCCACGCTTCTTTGGGTTTATCAATTGATTGAAGGCGGAACCTTAAATCAGGAGAGATGGACATTTCAACTAATCCACGTGCTTAGACATTCCTATTATCCCATTTGTCTTTCTTATCATCATCAGTGGGTGTTGTTTCCTTTCCCAAGGTAATCCACTACAAGCCTTTACTTCTTAATAAATCCTTCATATGGGATTTCCATTGGAAGTAGTTGGTGTTGGTAAGTACGAGATTACTTGTAGAGTCCATATTAAATATTTAGATAATATGGATTTAAAAAATGAAACTAATGATCTGAATGGAAAGATCTCGAAAAGTTTTACAGTTTAAAAAAAAGGCACTTAAAACGGACTTCGGATGTGAGAGTTATGCTTTTTTTTTAAAATGCATAAACGGTAATCAAAGGACCACGTGGTGGTGTAAGTTGCTTTATGAAGTGACCCACTTTTATAAAGAGAAGTGGGGATCACTTTTACAATGAAGTTACTTCATGCAAAACAAGGGTTGCATGGCAATGAAGTCCCTGCCGAGTTAGTTGGGAAATACATGTTGAACAATGAAACTTAATATAACTAAATGCATAAGTAATGATTTTTTTTTTCAAAAGATAATAATTGAGGGTTGTTTGTTATTCAAAATGTATAATGAACCGTAAGTTGAATGAAACTATAATATTCATAAATACATAGTACAATTTTGTATATTTAGATGTGGTGATTGGTGAAATTCATTGATTATGTAATTAATTCTACATGTTGAAAGACGTGAAGGGAGCAATAACACTTCAATTCTATTGACCAATTAGAAATGAGAAACACAAATATTTTTATTATATCCAAAAATATATATTTATTTTCCTATGTTAAACATTACATTGCATACACAAATTTATGGTCAAAAGAAAATTAATGTCACATCAAAAGCAAACTCATTGCTATAGTCCCATGGCAGGGACTAATAAATAACTCTAAAATAAAATATTAAAACTACTTATAGTGATTCACTTTTTATACTTGAAGTGAAATACACTTTACAATTTTAGCTTGAACTTTTTCAAAAAAAGTAACAAAAGAGAGACTTGAACTCAATACCTCTTACTTAATAAGACAACTTTTAACCAAATGGTCTAGCAAAACATATTGTATTGTTTCGCAAGAGGATTGTTATTTTGTTGTTGTAGAAGACGGCCTTGGAGAGTGTGCTCAAAAGGTATTTTCACACAAGAAAAAAAATTTGTTTCTCGATGACAACAAGGGTTAGATCTCGATTAGCTTACTCGGAAGATGCACCTTTTCCTATTTGTTTTTTATTTATCGAGATCGCACAGGGTGCAGAGAAAAGAGCATACATGGATCTAAAAGAGTAGCAACCCGAAAACAAATAATATCAAACTGAAATAAAACCAAAATAATACTTTGCAAAAATTTAAAAAATGTGTACTCAGGCTCTATACCTCCGGATCTGACTGTAATGGTTGTATCTTGGGCAAACGGAAACCTTTTCGAGTGAACAAAAAATGTTCTTGAATGAAATGAGTTCTCTGGACGTAATGGAATGGTCCTCTTAGCCCATAAATGTATTAAAATAACATAAAATGGAGATGAGTCAACTCGCCTTCACGATCTCGATCTACAACGTGAGTGGGTCTTCAAACATGCTCTGATACCACGTTCGAAAACACAGGTATTCCAACAGAGGATGAACATATTCAGTAACCACTCACATAACCAGATAAAAGATCAACACACTAATGTTTTCACGTGGTAAAACCCCTACGGGGAAACATCCATGGCCCCAGCCAACGCGGCCACTTGGAGAAGTTTATTAATGCAAAGAAAAAGATCACATAGAGATTTTACAAGAGAGTTTCTCACAATCGATCATCAGCAAATGAGCCTCCATGCTATTTAAATAGAGATCATGGACCAATTGGGTGTTAAGCAACGGATCAATGGTTGTTAATATCGAGGAGAGTATGAATCATCGGATCACTCTATGTCAGAAACATATTGTGACTGTCGGACTTCCTAACTACAAATGCATATTAATTCATACTAAAGAAACACTTTAAGAAACACACTTTTACCTAACGACACATTAGACCAAGTAGATATTAGCTAACTCCTTAGTGTCTAAATATCCTAACAATTTCTCTTCTACAAGCTAAGTTGGAGTTTCATCTTTGACTATGTTGTGAATTGAATACATAAAATGATCATTTTCCAATCCATGATACCAAGGGTGAGATGCAAAGTGTTTGGGAATAGTTACCCTTTCTTTCTTGATAACCAATGGTACATGATGCCCTTGAACAACAAGTTCATTTCCCATTATGACTTTCTGCATCATTTATTTCATTGTGCTGGCCAGAATGTCCACTTTAGATTTTGAATATTTCAGTTGCTCCTTTGTTATTTTCTCCCTTTCTTCTACCTTTATCTTTGACCTTTTGATCAACAAATTAGCTTCCACACTAATTGCATTGTCCTGCATCTCCTTGAGTGTAATAGTGTTCCTTTCTCTGAACTGAAATGTCATCTCTGAATCAAAGGCATTTGGGTAATGTGAGAGAGCTAAACCAGGAGGTGGTGTTATATCAGCATGCATGTAATTGTAAACTTGATTGAATCTGGCTGAAAAGTGTTGCATTGTCTCGCCTGGTTGTCTTTTCAAATGATCATGCTCTTCTAAAATGAGAAAAATATTTCTCTTGATCTCCCATTTACCAAGGAATACTTCTACAAATTGATGAAAATTGGAGATGCTTGCAGCTGACAAAATTTTGAACCATTCCTTAGCTCTGTCTTGCAAAGATAGAGAAAAAAGTATGATGCAGACATCATTTTCCTCAACCTCAAAAAGATCAAGAAAATTCTCAAAACCCTGAATGTGTTTCCCAGCAATTATGTTACCATATTCTCCATCAAACCTGGGAATATATTTGTAGTAATTTACAAGGAAATCATGGAGTATAGTGGGTAAGATAAGAGTCTTGTATCTATATGGAATATTTACGAGTGTAGGAGTATGTACAGGGGATGTAAAATTGGGCTTGATCTTCGGAGGCTCCTCGGGTTGAATTTGATCAACATGAGTTTCAGCAATATGGTCTTGGTCGGGATCATAAAAAGAGAGGAAATAATTAAAAATAAAACCTATAATGTCTTGGATGAAATTTCAACTTGCATACCTCATCTTTTCAAATTGCCTTGTCATTGTTTCAGGTTCTTCCTCCAATGGAGTCTTTGAATTGGAACTGATCTGGATTTGATTGGAGTCGCCAGGTGGATGATTCAACCTTCTTGTGTCCGATCATTGTCCACCATCAGTAATCAGATCTGGAACTTAATATGCTTTTCTGAGGAAGGATCCCGAATATGGTCGCCACTATGTTAGCACTCTATAATTTTCCCAAGGTTGTGGAGGCAATCACGGAGGCAACATCAAACCACTTGGAGTCCTAGATCTATCCCTCCAAGAATCAGAGAGGGCTCTCTCTGTCTGATCTAGCTTTGTTTATAATAGATTTTAGGCTAGTTACTATTGTACAGAGGTTTGGTTTTTTAAATGGTTGGTTGGAACAGGAAAGGAAGGCCATTGGGAAATGGAGTCAAAGATATCTAATTCAATAAAGGTAGGTTATATAGGAAAAATTACAGGGAAAGGTAGGCACTTTGTTGGATCCTTTAAAATTTGATGAATGATTGGGAAGAATTAATGGGTGGATTAGGTTATAACAGGGAAATTAAGAATCCTGAAATTAACCTTCAAGTGGAAAACATCGATATTGCTTTAAACTGGAATAGGGTGTTTTAAAACAAATCCTGAACTTGATTCTCTTTTAAAAAATAGAGAAAAGAAACACATATGAAAATAGATAAAACATAATTACACTAAGAAACACTTCACCAACATGAGTGACACAAGAATCCTGGAACTGTTATAGTTGTATTACTGCATTTAATAGACTGTGGTTATGTGAGCTGATTACAATAACAAGCAATTTTTCCTCAACAGGTTCCAACTGATCAACCCTTTCACATTTGAATTATAACAATATATAGAACAGAATCTCCCCCGGGCTTAGGAGGTCGAAATCAACAACCTAGCTAAAAATAGAAACAAATCCTTGAAAATTTTGAACTGTCTTTCATGAAAGGTAGGTCGAACTGCTGAAAATACGGCTCAACTCAAACATTCATATCTCCTAAAATTTGACATTTGTACGAAAAATGAAAGAGGTTATTGTAGATAAGTGTGTCTTGAGAAAAAACCTCTTTCATTTTGTTTCCAAATTCATCTCCATCTCTCTAAAACATCCACCGCAAAAACATGACAAGATCAGGAAAACTAGAAACCTGAAATATGGTGCTCAGAGATGGCTTCGATTCTCCCAATCCCTGATACTTGTGAAAACACTAAGCGACATTATTTTTCTTCATCCTGTTTCAAAGAAAACCCTCTCTCGGTTTTTTAAAATTCCTTCTGGTTTTCCCAAAATCTTCCTTGGAAGACAGGTGATCAAATAGAGAAAAATGGTTTTGATTTTGGGGGAAAACGGTTTTGGAGGAGGGAGAGTGGTTTCGGAGCCCCCATAGAGTGGTAAGTGGTATTGGGGGGGGGGTCGAGTTCACATGTTGGTGACAAGTGTCCGGGGGAAAACCACTTTCCCAAACCCACCTCCACACCCCACCCACACCCCCCCCCTCATTAAAGTTAGGATGGTCGGGGGGTCCGAAATAATTCACGGGCATTAATTAAATTTATTTTGGGATATGTGCATAAGGTGCATTTTATTTGTTTTATTCTCTTTTGTTTTTTATTTTTGTTTTTTTAGTTTTAGTTTTACTTGCTTTCATTTATTTACGATTTGTTTTATGTGTTTTTTGTTTTATATTGTTTTTATTTTATTTATTATATTATTGTTTTAAGTTTTGTTTTTATTCGTTTTATTTTCTGTTTTATATATGTTTTGTTTTATTATTGTTTATTATATGTATTTTATAAAAAAAAAATAAACTTTGTTTATTGTTTCAATTTTTTAAACCGTTTTATTTTTATTAATGTTTTAATTTTATTTTTTAATTGATTTTTATTTTATAACTTTTATTACGTTATTATAATCTGTTTTTGAAATGTTTTTTAATTATTAAAATTTTTATAATGTTTTTGTTTTCAATTATTTATTTAAAATTAATTATTAACCTAACCCAATTACTAACCTAATTACTAATTATTAACACTTATTAATTTAACCTAATTAATTATTTATTATTAATCATCCTATGTTATCTAATGACTTATTAAACTAGTTATTTTTGTAAATTTAACCCTAGTTACTTAAGATCATTTCATGAAGGGATGAAACTAGCAAGGGGGTGAAGAAATGGAGGGTGAGGGAATGATGGGTGCAGCAGGGTGATGAAGGATCGGGCGAAAATGGATGGAGGGAGAAGTGATATCAACCGAGCCCAGCAAACCAGATGTCTTCATCATGAGAGCAATGTCAAATAGATAGTTGAAGAAACAAATCACCTATGGTTATAGGACCCCAACAAGTGACATTTTGTATAAATAGAGATCATAAGATCTCATTTTGGAATCATAACTCTCCCATTATGAGAAGTATTGGACTGAAATTTTCGTTACCCTTGAGGATTTTTGTTATCTTATGCTATGATATGGTTTCTCTTTGGTTGTGGAGCTGATGATTACGATGTGCTAGCCCTTGTAGGTCATTGTTTTGCTATTGTGGTGGTTATCCTAGCATGTTATGGTCTACTTTGTTGTTATTTGGACTGGTAAGCTTTTTACTTGTTGCTATCATTTGTACTTCAATCTTCAAGGTAGATTTTGCTAAGGATAGGTAGGAAGTATAAGTACATACACCCCTACTTTAGCTCCATCACATTTTTAAGCATAGAGAAAAGGGTTTTGCCAAGGAAGTATAAGGGAATACACCCCTTAGTTTTAAAACCCTAGCTAAGTTACTTTCCTTGGGGAATAAGAGGGTTTATACCCCCAAGGAGGTAGTATCCTTATCTCTTTTATATTGACCCTATTAACTCATAATCAAAGGCACTAATTGTTTCATTGGAGAAATAAAATGTTGCATTGGTAAACGTGAAAGTTTCAATTTTTGAAGTTATCTCATTTGGAAGTTGTTCCTTGATCCCTTGGCTCTCTTGCCTCATTGAGGCATCTCTTTCAAACATTTAATATTGTTGCTTTTACAAAACTAACATACAACCATTAGGGTTGCAGAAAACTAACTCTCTAACCCTAAATAACTCCTAAAGTAACCCTAGGAATTGGCTACAACTTTTCCCTAGCGAAATACTAACCCTAGCACACTTGTTGAGCTAGTTAGAAGTGGTTTTCATTGGATGATTTTTCTGTTATAAAGCTTGGTTTTCTACAGCCATAAGGATGATAAATAACATTGTAGTAAATATTTTGTCTTAGTCGTGCTTTTGTGCTAGAGTATTGTTTTATCATTGTTGAGTTGAGCTAGCCTTCACTAGCTTGTCTCTTTCTTATTCAATAATACTTTTAGGACTTATTATGCAACCTTTATTATCTTCTATATGTTGATATATATCATCTACTATTGTTGAAATTAGGGACGGCAAGCTTAACTTGCTTCTCCAACTAATATATTATATGATATGCTTGGTTTTCCTTGTGTCTTGGGCAGGTATTCACACTTTGCAGGTTACTCAAATCATTGGAAACCTTAAGCAACCCTCTAGAATCTTTTCCAAGCTCCCTTTTCCATATAGAAACTTGACCTGTAGGGTCACCGGGATTCCCTCCCTTGAGGTGACTACCTCACCTATAAATTGATGGGAACACTTGCCTAAGGTGATTGTGGGTAGGTGCTCCCTAAGTTGTCGCCAATTGGTTTTTGGGTCAGTCCTTACCCAACCTACAACTTGTGCAATAACATATTGGTGTCGTTGTCGGGGAGGATTTTGAATCCTCTTTCGAACCCTAAACGACACTTTGGTGAGTTATCCCAAAGCCTTTAACCTAGATTTACTGGAGACTCCACCCAAGGGACGTTCCTTTTCCACCTTTCTTAATGAGATCCTCTTGAAGCTCATCTAGTGACTCCATCTTTCGAGAACCCTTCCTCTTCCAATCATTTTCCCCCTGGGAGGTTCAAGCCTTCTAAGGTATACCAAAGAAGACCTCCCCTCAAGTCTCTCGTTGTCAAAAATATTTTCCACGGTACCCTTCCCCTTGCTCCAATGGCTTAACTTTGGGAAAAGAACCTCTACAAACCCCTTAACATGTCCACTATCCAGGGATACCCCAATACAATGCCAAAAGAGTCTAACAAGTGGTTGCCAAAGTTCCTAGGAAATAATGTAGTGACCGTTGAGGATCATCTTTATGTTATGGGCCGAGACATGGAAAATGCAGGTATTGATCATGAAGAAGTGGCCATGAGGTTATTCACCTCATCATTGACTGAAGAAGCTCTTGATCGTTCAGAGGCCTCCGTGACAATCATCTCACGTCCTATGAAGCTTTTGCCAACTTATTTAAGAGAAAATGGTCTACAAATAAATACAGTGGAACGCTTGGAGCTCAATTCAATCAGATAAAGAAAAAAGAGAATGAGACAATGAAGGAATTCAATACCATATTTGCCAGGTTGTACAACCAGATTCCAGTAGAATTTCATCCTACATCCTCATCAGTTTGTCTCCTTTATATGAATGCTTTTTATGGGAAATTTTGCTTCATTCTGAAGGACAAGAAGCCCACATAGTTGGAACAAGCCAAAGAGTACAGTGTTGAAATTGAAGAGAATCTCCTCAATTCAAGGGTGGAACCTTTTCAATACCTTTGTGTCAAGGAAGAATCAAAAACTAAGGTTTCCAACAATAGTGTTCCTGGTATGATTTCCCTTTTGACTCAAAAGATAGATCATATGAGTACTCAGTTCACCCAGGTGCAGAATTATATTATGGGTCGTTTGAATATTGTGGAGAGGAATCAATATTCTCCCAGACCTCAGTTTTCCAGATAGCAAAGAGATTCCATAGGTTGGAAACCAAGGCCTCAACATGAGGCAAAGGCCATGAATACTTTGAAAACAGTTGGGACAATTGACATAGAAGCTTAGTGCCTTCCATGCCAAGAACCTCATAGAGAATATGCATTCCCTCGACGAGTTGAATATTATCTCAATGATATGAATTTCATGGATATGATCTGCATGTTCTAAGAGGAACAAGTCACACAAGAACAGATCAATGAAGCCAAAAGACGAGGAGAAAGAGAGGGGAGACTCTGGACCTTGAATTAGTTAACAGACAATCAAAAGAAGGAATTAAGGAGGACGGAATATTTGACCTACACTAGAATAATTAAGGCTTCATCCCCTCCATCATAGCCTGACACTCCTCTTCCATCAGCAAAGAAGGTGGCCCCACTACCTCCACCTCTGGAACATGAATTGCTTCCTAAGACAACTCCTGCAGAAAATATTCAGTTAAATATAGATGTTGCAAGCATATTTGGAAAACTGAATATGACGGTCCCAGTGATAGAGATGTGTAAGACCCTTATGTGAAAAGGGAAATATTGAAAGTATTACAGGTGCCAACCGAGAAGGAAGAACCTCCTATCGTCTTGAACACTATGTATCTCGATCAACAAAGAGACAAGAATCCTCCCGTCTATCTTTCATTATCCATGAATGGCCTCCGCCTGAACAACTGCATGCTTGATTCTTGGGCCTCGGTGAATGTCATGTCGTTGAAGGTGATGGAACAACTTGGTTTGAAAACAACCTGAACTTATGGTAATGTATGTGGTATTGAATCTAAAAAGGTCAAGGTTTTTGGGGTATGTGAGGATGTTGAGGTTTTTCTTATTGATTTTCCACATATCAGACTCCTCATGGACATAGTCGTGATCGATGTTCTATATGATTGGGGGATTCTTTTTATCGAGGACCTGGTCTTTTGCCCTTGGGGGTTTCCTTAGCATTATCCGTACTCATGCATACATTCCCATGGGCGATGGAACATATGAGTGCCTCCATAGATTATTGAGTATGATCCATCTTAGTTACCCTTCATATAGGAAGAATCCATAGAGATGTTTCTCCCATGGATAGATGAATACAAAGAGAAACTTGCAAAGTACCATTGGAAAGAGATAGGGTCTATCCATATTTTGAAGAAAAAAGGTGAAAAACATGAAGAAACCATCAAAAGGATGGTAAACACAGAGCCTCCTTCATATTCATACATTGAGAGTATCCCTTGCATCAATTTCAGTGAAGGAATTCTTGCGCTCATGTGGGACAAGAGAAAGGGAAAGCCTAGGTATGACCATAGAGATGACAACTCATGGATTGGCCCTTTATTTCATTTTTCTCTACTTGCATATTGATTTCATTTTTAGTTTAGAAATTTAAAAATAAAGTCAATTTTTTTCTTTTTAAGATTAGTTTTTATTTTTAGATTTTCATGTATATGGATGAAGGGTGATAGCACCACCCTAGATGCTCTAATTTTTTTTTCTGAGTTTTTGCAGGCACAGGTATACCAGGAGATGTGATTCTCGTGCACTCTATGGTGAGAACATGTCCCCAAGTAGGAGCCAGATGTTATCCCCATTTTGTGGGATAACTAAGGATATTATGTCTCAAGGCCCTCAGGTTGCAGATATGGAGTATCGAGAGACTACATGATCGGCAGTATCTACTTGCACAGATGGAGACCCTTCTCACCACCACAAAGGTCAGGATTTTCAGATGGCATCCACCACACCAACTAGCTTCCAAGAGGCACTGGGCTTTCCCCATGAGGTACAAGTCAAGTATTGTATGAGTGTCATTTCAATATTTGAATCATTTGACTATGTTGTATCTTAGACTGCTTTAGATTTCATGACATATGCTTGGGTGTTATGCATTTTTCCTTGTTTCAGCTTGGTGTTTGACATTGTGCCCTAGTAAGTGGTCTTCCTCGGGAATGGGTTCGATACTAGGAACTCCCTTTAAGATCCATCATACCGTTCCCATCCATACTTACCACTTTCCATAAATTAAACCCCCAATTTCCTTGTCTCTTGGGATTTTAGGGTGTTATCACCCAAGAAGGGGTTGTCCCTCAATCTATGGGAAGAAGGGGATGAAGACCCAGGGGGATAGTTATTGGCTAAAAAATATAAAATCCTATATATAAACCTTCCATATGCTTCGCCCAGGGATTCCTCGAGAAAGCAATGAAACACTTCTCTGTAAGAAAAGGGGGATCCATAAGATGATAATGAATGCTTAGGGAGGTCAGATTGAGGATAGGAGGTCTCATCACGAGTCGGCCTACCATGATCATGGGAATCTACTGGTATGACATTACCATCACATGGCCACCAAGCCAAGGTAGTGGCTCTCAGTTGCACAACTGAGAGAAAGGGGGTCTCATCACAAACCATCCTTCTCATTTCCACAAGGTATTTGTGAGTGACACTATTATTATCTGGACACCACGCCACGATAGTGGGCTTCAACGTGTCCTTTAAAACATGAAAGAAACAAAGAATGGCAAGAGGATGGGCTTGGAAAAAGTGCATTGCAAGCGAAGGTGCCACACACCATCTACAAAGGCACCCATGAATTAGACCCTAAAACCCCTTGTATGTCATGAACCCCATGCCTAGTGAGTCTTGATCCTTAACCACTTCATCTACTTCACATATCTTAGAGAGGTATCACTTGGGAAACACTCCTTGACCTAGGGAAATATATACCCAATAGGACACATCGTCAACCCTCCCATATCTAAACTTGGAAAGTCGCATAATGTCTTTGAGCACTTACTTGTTTGACCAAGTAATCTTTGATTCACATGCTTATGTGGCTCATTTATTGATTTGATTTACTCACCATGATGTTATGACTTGAGATCCTTGGAGAGCGTGCTTATTTGTCTTTGCAGGACCTATTTGGTGGATAGTTTTGGAGGAACAATCCTAGCTTGAGCTTCCATGGGGCTTGAAGCCCACAGGTTGGATGCCAAGGGCCCGCATGTCGAATGGGAGATACATACCTTTGGAGGCATAGAATACATCTTGGATGACATGACCAAGCCCTTGCATGCCAAATGTTTTTCCTAGGAAAGAAAAAACGTCACCTTTGGAGGCTTGACGTCACCTAGAGGGGATAGGAATCGGTGGTTAAGACATGGTTCATTGACACATGGATGTTTTTAGGGGAGGAAGGCCTTGACCATGAGGATATGGCCTAGATGATTTACATGTGTCCTTTGGAGGCCTAACTATGCATCTCCAACTCCAACCACTTGCTCCTAGTGTCAAAATGCCCCCTAAAGAGGTGACATCCTCTTGTTTTAGGGTTTTATTTTGTGTGAAAGTGAATTTAAAGTTGAATTGTTTAATATTATTTGGTTTCAAGGGGTAAGATAAGGGTTTTGGACCCCTTGTCTTATGTTTTACCCTTGCTAATGTGTACAAACTATGTTAGTGACATTTTGTATAAATAGATATCATAAGTTCTCATTTTGAAATCATAACTCTCCCATTGTGAGAAGTATTGAACTGGAATTTTCGCTACCCTTGAGGTTTTTTTCTATCTTGTGCTATGATATGGTTTCTCTTTGGTTGTGGAGTTGATGATGATGATGCGCTATCTCTTGGTGGTCATTCTTTTTCTATTGTGGTGGTTATCTTAGCATGTTATGGTCTATTTTTTTGTTATTTGGATTGGTAAGATTTTTACTTATTGCTATCATTTGTACTTCAATCTTCAAGGTAGATTTTGATAAGTCTAGGTAGGGAGTATAAGTGCGTACACCCCTACTTTAGCTCCATCACATTTTTAAGCATAGAATTTATTGTTTGCAAAGGGTTTTGTTAAGGAATTATAAGGGCATACACCCCTTAGTTTTAAAAACCTAGCTAGGTTACTTGCCTTGGGGAATAAGAGGGTTTATACCCCCAAGGAGGTATTAGCCTTGTCTCATTTCTCTTGACCCCATTAACCCATAATCAAAGGCACTAATCGTTGCATTGGAGAAATAAAATATTGCATTGGTAAACATGAAAGTTTCAAGTTTTGAAGTTATCTCATTTGGAAGTTGTTACTTGAGCCCTTGGCTCTCTTGCCTCATTGAGGAATCTTGTTTCAAACATTTAATCTTGATTCTATTACTAAACTAAAATACATCCATCAGGGCCGCAGAAAACTAACTCTCTAACCCTAAATAACTCCTAAAGTAACCCTAGGAATTGGCTACAACTTTGCCCTAACGAAATACTAACCCCAGCGCACTTGTTGAGCTAGTTAGAAGTGGTTTTCATTGGCTGGTTTTTCTGTTATAAAGCTTGGTTTTATACAGCCATAAGGATGATAAATATCACTGCAGTAAATCTTTTGTCTCAACCTTGCTTTTGTGCTAGAGTATTTCTTTATCATTGTTGAGTTGAGCTAGCCTTCACTGGCTTGTCTCTTGTTATTCAATCATACGTTTAGAAATTATTTTGCAGCCTTTATTATATTCTATATGATGATATATATCATTTACTATTGTTGCAATTAGGGACAGCAATATTAACTTGCTTTTCCAACTAACATATTATATCATATGCTTGGTTTTCCTTATGTCTCGGGTAGGTATTCACTCTTGGCAGGTTACTCAAATCATTGGAAACCTTAAGAAACCTTCTAGACTCTTTTCCAATCTCCCCTTTTCATATAGAAAATTGACCTTTAGGGACATCCGTTCATACATATCCTTTTCCGTCTCAATCCCCCCTAGGGTCACCAAGATTCCCCCATTGAGATGACTACCTCACCTCTAAAGTGACGGGAACAACTGTCTAAGGAGAAAATGGGTAGGTGCTCCCTAAGTTGTCGCCAATTGGTGGTTGGTTCGGGCTTTACCCAACCTACAACTTGTGCAATAACAATGGTCAACCAGAATCTAAGAAAATTGATAAAGATACATATTCAAGCCACAAAGAATCTTCAATCATTATCAACCAAGGTAGGAATTCAATGGGAGTATATCATTCACTCCCATGTATGTAAATCACTTTTATGGTCATTGTTTTTATTGTACTAACTTTTTACATAAGGTTGCAGATTGCAGTGCTTATGGAAGAAATGTTCAAGCAAGAAATGCTTATGTGGCCCCACATAACATTGAATGTTACAAATGCCACAATTATGGACACATAGTTCGTTATTCTATAAGCATGATCAATACTTCCATGGAAGAGAACATCAATATCAGATATAAGAAAGTATGGATAAGAAAACAAGAAGAACAGGTGAACAAAGACCAGGACCCAGAGATCGCAAGATTGGAAATAACACGAGATGAATACAAATCTACAAAGAAAAAGGAATATGTCAGCTATAGAAAGGTTTGTAAAAGAAATGAAAGAAAAGAAGGACATGTAAAGAAGGAACATGTTCAAGAGATTGTACTTCCGAGAATTGTAGTGCAAGATGAATCCACGAACAGAAAGAAAGAAATCAGAGTTCAGAAAGATGTTGATTCTACCAATGAAGATGATGATGACTCTGCATCCGAGCAAATATTTTTTTGAGCCATCCATCTTGGAGACTCCCATCAAATATGTATGTTGAACAAGGGGAGTCTATATGTTGAAATAATGTAACTGCGAAGAGCATTCTTATTATTTTGTTATTGGATTAAATCCCCATTGTGGATTAATCATGTCATTATTATTATTTTTATTATTAGGTTAATCC
>JASDQU010188641.1:0-20567 GCA_032191745.1 Picea mariana | reverse complement strand
TACATTCTAATTGGTGCCTTTAATATGCACGTCTAATTATTCATAAAGGCCAGTTATTGGAAGAAAATTGCAATGCTAAGTAATTGTTTAATTGCCATATTAATATTATTAATGGAAATGTCAATACTAGTTGAATTGCAGTGTTAAGTAGTTGTCAAATTGCAACTGTTCATATTATTAATGGAAATGTTAATGCTGGTGGAATTGCGATGTTAAGTATTTGTTTAATTGCAATATTAATATTATTTACTGGAAATGTTAATTCTAGTGGAATTGCAATGTTAAGTAATTGTTTACTTATTGTTTAATTGCCATATTAATATTATTTAATGGAAATATTAATACTAGTTGAATTGCAATGTTAAGTAGTTGTTTAATTGCCATATTCATATTATTAATGGAAATGTTAATGCGGGATGATATGCAATGTTAAGTAATTGTTTAATTGCAATAGTAATATTATTAATTGAAATGTTAATGTGGGTTGAATTGCAAGGTTGAGTAATTGTTCAAATTGCAATGTTAATGAGGATGCTTAAGTTGCGAGGTTAATATTTGTTAAATGAATGTTCGTGATGATGTTTAGATCACAATGTTATTATTGGCTTAATTAAAATGTTAATGATGATGTTGGATTGCAATGCTAATATTGTTTAAATGGAAATGCCAATGACGAGGTTTAAATTGCAAAGCTATTATCTTGTAAGGTTATTACAATTATGGTAATAAWTGGYAGGAAGGGCAAGATAATATGGAGATTGTAAATGTTCGAGGGTTTACCATTATGGTAGGATATCATTGCRCAATTATGRCAATTAACAGAAAAATGCATTGCGCTGGTGCTTCTTKCTTGTCCCTGAACTAGTGCCTACTGACCTTATAACAACATAATGGGGGTTGAATTTATTGGTTTTTACCTTAGGATAAAGTCTTCGTCGGTTAATGATAAGTAATGGAGCAATTGACCTTGATTGATGTCTTCGGGTCTCAATAGTGGTTGGTCGGTATTAGAGTCCTCCTGACTTGCGTCTCCCGTAGAGGTCATATTTGTCCCTGATTTTTGTAGTACTTGGTGGTATTGCATTGCGTGGTCTGCTTGTGTCGGGAGGGATGTAGACACCGTCAGTAGCCTTAACATTTATGTCTGTGTGCTTCCCTGCGTCAAGAATCCAGTGCCGTATCAAGAGTCTTGGGCCCTTTAAAGGCAGGGTTTCCACTCTTGCGACACACCTTAGGGGATTACTAGTTTCTGCCTGAGCAGTCGGCCAGGAGCTTATCTGACCTCCTCTCTCTCCGGAGCAGAGGACTAAGATTAAACGCCCTGCTTTCCTGTGCAGAAATAGTAAACTACTACCATGGATTCTACCTTCATTGTTGGTACGGTGCATAACCGAGTATGTCGTAGAATGTTAGCGTAGGGCGCCTTGTGCTGGTGGTTGTTCCTTTCTTGCAGCTTCTTATTGTGTGCCCTGGTCTGTTTGTGGTAATATTCGTGGTTGAGTCTTGTCGGTTGTCGGGTGGCGACGTAGAGTCACGTGAGTCTGATACTTGTACACGCGCACACACCCTTACACAAAAAAAAAATTGCACCTGTTATTAGAGTTGTTGTCGTAACGAGGAGGGTTGTTACAGACTGGAGTGAATATATGTGGCGCTTTGTTTGGTAGATTTGAACTTGGAATGAAATCAATTTGGTGGGAACACATGGGCTCAAACTCTCTTTTATCAATTGTCAATCCAATAACTCCTGCACTTGTCTATTGATCTCCCAACTTTCAACTGGAGTGAATATATGTGGCGATTTGTTTGGTAGATTTGAACTTGGAATGAAATCAGTTTGGTGGGAAATGATTTTCATCTAAGTCACCTGACATGAAGATATGGGACATGGAGGACACGGGAATACGAGTATCCGATACAGACACGGCGACCCTCGAAATCAGGACACGGGGGACACGTTACTGAAATAGACAAAATATTGATAGATCATAGACTATAGTAGATATTGATCAGTGATTCAGTGATACATCATGAACTCCAAAAAAGATACATCATACATCATACAAATCAATCAAACTCTAAACATCATATTCATAGATGATAGAACATAGACATACTGATAGTCTGATACAGTGATATCGTATACAATGTACATGATACAAATAACCCACAGAAAAGTGAGCATTCAAAGCATATTACCACAGGTTTGTCAACATGCATACACAGTGCTCAAAGGAAAGGAATTGAATGAATGATCCATGTGTTCATGTATTTAATATGTTTGCATAAATTCTGCAGTAGAACAGTGATTAAGCCCTTAGATAGTGTTAAAATGAATGTGATGTTAGCATATTGAGTTAGGTCGTTGCATCATGTATTGCATTGATTTGTTTCCAGAGGTGCTTTGGATGTTAGGTCTATCAAAATGTTTCAAGAAAAGCAATGGAACAAAACTAAAAATTAAACCATTCATGTGAACCCTTGTACCATTATCACTAGTTCCAAAGAGTTGGAAGAAAACACCTTGTGTGCTTATGTGAGTTTAGGGAGAGATATTACAAGAATAAACTAGAATCAAATCATGTCAAAGATTTTCCAATGGCAACGTTGTAAATGAAACCAGAATTAAGGTGTTAGGTCGTTGGGGTTATAGACCAAATCGTTCATCAATATTCCTCATCTATTTGATTAAAATGCTTCTCAAGTTTTTAAATGTGTTAAAGTGCTGCCCATATATATGGTATTTAAACACAAATTTAGCCACTATCCAGAATTGTAAACCCTCATCACTAGCACCAAAAAATGACATAGAGACCTCACACAATCAGGTGTTTAAATGAATTGAGAAAATTTGCATAAAGCTTCCAAACTCAGCCAGAGCCTAGAGGACTTACTTGTGAACTGGGTGATGGTTGTTGGCTGCCAGGCTGCAATATCCCACGATGACAATGAAATGAAACAGCTAAAAGACAAGGGAAAACCCCTTTTTAACCTTCGCAGGCTCTTTTACGAAGGACACGTTTTTAGATGGTGTCCGACATGGTTTTAGATGGTGTCCTGAGGTGATGACACGTGTTGAAGTAGTGTCTGACACAGTTTTAGGACGCGTCTCGAGGTGATGACACGTGTTGAAGCAGTGTCTGACACGTACCGTAGTGTGTCATCACTGTGACACCGCATATATAGACACTTGGCCCATAAGGGACATGTCAAGTGAGTTAGCTTGTCATAGAGGACAATCCCTTTGGTAGTCCATTGAAAATAACCTCCTTAAATTGTGCTAACAGTGCACTAACCTTTGTTGTTATGGCACTTGTCTTCACTTCTAAACTTATTTTTTGGCAAAATGGCAAAGCAATATCTTTCCCTCCCTTTTTGTTTCAAGAACTCCTTTGTTGTGCATAGCATCACTCTACTACCACTGTTGTAATTATTGTTGTCATTATTGTCTTATTTTTCCTCCTTCATAGGAAGCGACATAAATTTCTTTCCTTCCCTCTCCATTATAACAGTATTATTTACTCCATCATGAATAACAATCCAACCAAATTACCAAGGCCTCCCCAACAACAAATGGTAGGCATCCATTGGCACTACATCACATAAAACTTGGTCATGGTAATTCCCAAGATGAAAATTTACCAAGTGCTACTTGGAAATAGTGACATGGTGTCCCTTTTGCAATCAAGAGACTCAATAGATATGCCACTGTGGGGTGCATTTCAAATTCAACTTCTTACTCACTTCCTTAGACACAAAGTTCCCAAAGCTACCACCATCTAAATAAGTGAACAACACTTACCTTCAATCTTTCATTTGATTTTAAAAATTGCCTTTCATTACTCCAACTCTCTCTATTCAAGTTGGTACTCTGGCCTGAATAGCACTCACCACAACAATTGCTTTGTCAGAATTTCTTCTCACTCCAGAGATTTTCTTTGTTGGAATTGCTTCTCACCACAACAATTCTATCCAGTGAGCTCCTATTAAACTGCAAATTTATGAATTTACACAACAGACTTCATTTATTGTAATAATAATATTTTTTTCTTCAAATACTAAATTGAGAGGGCCCGTTGGTTTAAGTGTCAACAAGGCTCATTATACTTTCATAAAAAATCTAAAATAAATTTTATTTCACCTGGGTATTTTGCATCGTTACTGCGAAGCTCTTCCCCTATTCCACTTCTTCCTCTTGCTTTTCTGTCTCTTCTATTCTCCTCTTCCTTTGTTTTCCTCCAGTTAGTTTCTCTTCAAGTGTCTACCCTCTCTTTTCAAATCCTCTGTATGCAAAATTTAAATGCCTATAAAAGTACCCAACAACGTCCTCTTAAATAAGACAGTATCAACTTTTGCAACAATGCCCACTGTTCTTTCAAACCTATCACCAAACAAAATTTTAAAGGTTACAAAGGAACTTTCAAACCTACCACTAAATAAAATTAAAGACCATAACAAAATGATTAGCCATATCCAATCTGCTAAAATGCTGCGGTAAATAGATTATAGTTCAAATTCAACAAACTATAATCCCCTTGTCAAAGCATTCAATACTGTATCGCTATCATAGCATTCAATACTATATAGCAGACTAAATATTGTTCACCCTCATAAACAACTCATCCACTTTACTTTCATGTGGACCGTGACCTTGGACCCCATCAAACTATTAAATGCATTGAAAAGTGCCCGGGGAATATGCACACCGTTGAATGAGGAATCCAACGGGATAGAAATTACAAGGAATCAAACACAGCAAGGCAGTGCAAACCTAATGGTTCCCAAAACTTGGCACATGCACAAAAGTAGGTTTTCTCCAAATCAAAATCTTTATTTCTATTTTGGGATCAATAGGATATCAAATGTCTATTTGGAAAAAGTAGTGTTTCATTTAATCTAAATATATGTAGGAAATTTACAGATCATACTTTAAAGATAAAGTTGAGGGAAGAATATGATTTTGTTTAAAGGAAATTATGTATTTAAAACCTAAAGACACCTTTCAAAGTATAATTTCCTAAAAGGAGCTAAAGGGTATATAGGGAATACTACAGAGGCAGTTCCTTTTGTACCATTTATAAATGTACTCACTTAGAGGAAGAATGGGTTTTATCTTGTTGTGTTTTCTAAACGTTTTTAGAGAATTGTTGAGGAGAATCCAATGTTGGCTAAACTTTTGAGAGAAATTTCATGATTCTAATATTGTATATGTATGAAATTTTTTCTATGATATGTTGTTATTAGGATTGAAGTAAGAAGGTTTCACTTAATATGTAGACTACTCTCTTATTATGATGCATTCTTATTCAATTTGTCTATAGCATGTGTATATAGAATTCTAATCATTCGTTTAATGAAAGACTTATCTCTATTAATAAAATGTTACATGTCTTTCTGTTATCTATTCAATGAATTTCCATTGAAAGTGATAATAGAGTTATAGCTATTTCTATATTCAAAAATCACATTTGTTAGTTGATAGCTAGGCATTTAGAATGTTTTTTCATTCTGCATATATAACTTTTTTTTCATTTTGTGTTTTTCATATTAGATTAGATGTTAAATTTCAATCAATCCACAACTGGTAAAACGCAAACCGATAATGGTTGTCATGCCAGAATCCAGATGGGTTTCCTATTTAAAAAATTCTAGTTTCATATAACATGAACCAATGTATGTTATTCCCAATCAAGAAGTTAATGAGTTTCAGTGTATTAATCGAGCATATGTTAAGAAAATTAGTGTGTTGCCCATTTCCCCATTACTTCCTAGATGAAATAGAGCTAATAAGAATGTTGTTTAGATCGATAAAGAAACCATAATTGAAAGTGTAGACGACTTAATTGATCTCACCCTTGAGGAAATTCCTTGACCTTTAGACACATTTCCACCAACTCCTCATTTCACCCTCTCATTCCTAGAGTTTCACAAACCCCAATTTAGACCCAAAATTTTCTAGACAATCTTGTGAAATTGCTAGACAACTTATTGTTACTTAAATGGAAAGAAATCAACCTCAATTTCCTTCTTGGAGATCCCAAGATGCCCTCAATCTGGCATGATAGCTCCATGATCTTCCTAAACATCTAGAGTGCATACTCCCAAAATTTTCCTAGCTACATCAAACTCACTAGAAAATTAAATTAAATTTTTTTATTTGGATATTCAATTTCTACCTGGTATTTTAACCTACCCGTAGGATCCCGTTGAGGGGATTTCATTCCTAATGTTCAATGTTGTAGCTTGAATTGTCTCGTTGAGGGGATTTGATTCCTAATCCTTGACATTTGGCTTCTATGTCAATTATTTTAAAGCAACCTTTAGTCCCTAAAATTATTGAATGCAAACTAAACTTGGGCCTTCTATCTTCTACAAAATGCACTTTTTCAAAGCATGGGGATTAAGCTAACTCCAAATCCACATCATATTGGAAATAATTGCAATTCCTAACTCATTCTTGTTGTCTTATAATGAATTTCCTATTTTTTTTCTATCTACCTTGACATTGCACAAACTTATTATCAAGTACTATGCCTTCTAATCACCCCTACAAGTAGCCTATATAGGGTTACACTCATAGATTTTCATGGTTCATGTAGGCTAAGCTTAGTATTGGGATTCATTAGGATTTTATGTTCATCAAGATCAATCATTGGGAAATTTTTAATTAGGTCACTAAAATACTTTATATTCCTTTGAATCTTGATAAAACTCCATTCTCAGGCCAACTTATGACTTGATTTAAAGCAACTAGTAAAATTGACGAACTGTTGCATAGATGTGTTGATATTAAAATTATGTAGGTTTGTCAATGCATTATGTTCATATTCTTTGTTTCTTTGAACATCTACTAGTAATTATCACGATTATAGTCAACCATTATGCTATTGGTTTTTCTAAGAATTTATAACATTTCGTTTAACATTGGCATAGGTTAGAGAGATAAAAATGAGTAAAGTAAGGTTACCCACACATTTAATTACCCCCTCCACACACACACACATAAAACACTCATCTTAATATAATGTATTTCATAAAATACATTTAATAAGTTATTGTGTGTGTGAGAGAGAGAGAGATAAATATCATATACCTCTAATGGAAACCATGTTACTAAAATTTAAAATAAAATATTATTTTGCAAAGTTTGGCGTTACTATTTAATGAATTTGTTGTGATTTTGAAGAGAAAAGAGTGGAAGAACATGTGACTCATTATGTCGATAGGTGTACACCTATTGGAAATGGGCACATTTAATAGGTTTTTAATCTATAATGCATTTTCTATGGACATGATTAAATATGGATGGAATATTCTTTGTCGTCACAATAAATGGAGGGTTGTGATTTGAACTATTAACTTCCTTTCTTTTATAAAGACATACATTTATGTGTTTACTTTTTCACATTTACATAATATGATTAAGAAATCATTGTGTTATCTAGTTGATTGCCACATTTAGGTGATTATCAAAGATTCTATATTATTGTGGTTAATGTAGCAGTGGAGTATATTGAGCTCCCAGGTGTGAAAGGTGTGGAGGGATCCATTTAGGTTGTCGTATGGAGAGCCATCTAATGGTAGGTTTGCTTCCTCTACCCACGAGATAGAAAACTTCACAAAGAGAAATTGATCCATCCTCAGTCATTCACCTATCGATCGATCCATTGTGTAGAAAGATAACAATGCTTGAGGATGCACTGGGACCTGAGAGTGCATTCTCATAATAGAGGGGGGATTGCAGGTTCAAAATACCTTCTAAATTTTGAATTTTAGATTTTTTCTTTTAACAATTTAGATTGGGTATATATTTATCAAAATATTTTTATTTGTAGGCATATGCTATTATGTGTTTGGCAGGAAACCAAAAACATATATCTCCTCACCTCCGTCTCCTGTATCAATGTTTGGTTTCGTTGTGCCTCACATTCTATAACATATGGATTTTGTCATTTTTATGGGTTCTATTGTGATGTTTACTTAGTACCAATAATCGTGTATGAAGATGGTATAGATTGGGACTCTTAATTTGGGCTTTGTTTGGAATGTGTTGATGATTCCTATTTCAATATCGAGATCAAATGCAAAGCCATGCTTTTGACTTTTGCTCCTACCCTCTCTAATTTGGCATTGGTATCCCTTGGTTTTTCATCATCAGTTCCTCGGTGTAATGCCCATCTAATGTCCATGCCAAAAGCCATTATTTTTTTAAGATCTGATTATTTCATGATGCATGCAATAGAACATAATTTTATGAAGATGTTAGTTATAAATTTATATTTTGTTATGGAATCTATACGTTGTTCATGATTTTTTTTTTACCTTTCAAAATCTGCTCTATTATAAGTTATACTTGCATTCAATTGCACTCATATCTCTTAATTTAAAAATATTTCATTTAATTCAATTGCCTCTGCATAACAATAAATCTTAATTTATTCACACACATGCAATTTTTGTGTATTTATATGACTGTAATAATTTGTTCATATGAGATTATGGTTAAATTATTAATCATAAAACCTTTCATTTAAAAAGAAGAAGAAAAAAATTAAATATACGTAAATAATATAATTAGTTGAGATCTGTGTTCCTTGAACCCTGTATGCGAGGTAATTTTACCATCAATTGTCGACTTATGCCAATTTTTCTTTTCTACAATTTTTTGAATTGACTATATAAATTCCCTGTAGTAAATTTGAATTATCATAAGAGATAGATATTATATGACCTAGATTCAATTATAATTGCAAAAGTCTTGGAAGTGTTGGGGTTTTCATATTAAAAACTCTGTGAAAATCCTCAAAATATGAGATTTCTTTTAGTCATAACCAAATCCTTTACCTCTAATTATTTTTGTCTTTGGCCTTACCAAGGAAGCTCGTTATTTTATTTTTCTGGGTGTAAGTCGTTTCCTTATAATGTTGGATACATCTTGTCTAGTAAAGTTGGGTAAGTGCACCCCCACCTTTAGATATTTAGATACTATTCAACTTTGCAAAATTTTTGTCCTCCATTTAGTTAATCTGGTCAACTTGGCTGTGAATCTTGATATGCCTGTTGTGTTTTAAGTGATAATATTTCAACCTATTCTTTCCATCAGTTATCATTGGTAAGCCTGGTTTGTTTCTCGACCCTTGATAGATACCTATTGCTAGGATTTTATTTCCCTTCTTTTAGTACTGTATGTAGATTTATTAATCATTGTTGTCGATCCCTTCTCTATACCTAAGCGTTGAGGCTTTGATCCAACTGAAACTTCTCTTGTACACCATTAACTCATATGACTGTATAGTCTTATTGTAGCACTGAAAAGGAAAAAACAATTCACTCGTATTCTTTTGTGGATACTTTGAACCCATTCTTCCAACATGTGGCTAGCAAGATTCATAATTCAGAGTGTTTCTCACATATCTCCGAGTCAGAGAACTATCGCCTTGTTTTGGATAAGTTCAAGTTAGGATACAAATGAAAATATTAATGAACAGACCACAACCCTGATGTATGGCATTTATTTTTAATTTTAAAATATTTTTTTTTTCTTATATGAGTCTTCCTATTGTGCGCTTAAACCCTAAAAATGATTAAAATATTGACAACATACTCAACTTTTAATTTAAAACGATTTATTTTTATTTTTAATTTTTAAATAAAAAATTTGTTCTTATATGAGTCTTCCTATTGTGTGCCTAAACCCTAAAAATGATTAAAATATTGACAACAGACTCAACTTTAAATTTATAACGATTTTTGGTAAATATACATAAGAGTATACAACCTTGAAAGACTTCCCATTTGATTCCGATCATATCATCAGTACAAACCGAATCCGGATGAACTATTAACCCTATTGCATTATTGTTGAACTTCGAGGGAATCTACCTTGTGAAGGGTTAATAACTAAAATTAGATATATCACTCTAACTGTATCTAGATATAAATTTAAATAATTAGAGATATATATTCAAGGATTGTTTGAATTCTCTTACGCCCTCAATCTTACCCTGATCGAATTGGATTAATTCGAGGAGATTAGCAACATATGGCATTCTCATAGTTGATGTATGACATTTTTGTTTTTTTAAATGTACTAGCACAACCACAAATTAGGTGGCTAATGAACACCGATAGGTGATGAAAGTAGAAGGAACAACAATTCAAATCAAATCTGCTATAAATTTTGTATTAAATCATACTTTATACAAACCCTAACCCTAGAGTTAGTGTTATGTTAGGGTTAGGGTTTGTATCAAATATGATTTAGTGAAAAATTTGTAGCAGATTTGACATGAATTGTTGTTCCTTCTAATTTGATAGCCTATCAATGTTCATCAACCACATAATTTGTGGTTGTGCTAGTATAAGTTTCAATTAAATGTACAAGAGTTTCAAATGGATTCCACTTAATTTAGATTAAATTAAATGTTAAATTACATGCACATTGAGATCTGAAGATGTTGTTGACCATTGATTAAAATAGTTTTTGATCCATTTGATCTTTTGGAAGAAAAGATAAGGATTATATCCCGAGCACATTTGAACCCGAAAAATTAATATATCTTGATGACTCTTGGCTCTAGAGATACGTGCAGGATGGAGATTTCATTTTTGCAAGCAACATTGCAATGTGTTTGGTTAGTTCATGTTTATGATAGAATACCAAGCTGACTATAATTTTTCTAACGATTTTTTTTTTGTGGTGTCGTGGTTCTTCAAGGATGCTCTTCGATTCCAATTTCGTGTATTAGCATGGAGAAGTGTCCAACAATATGGATATTGCACCTACCATGTAATGTCCCCCTCAAATTGATGACTCATTATCCTATACAACTCCCTTAGGCTATATTCAACAAAGAAAAGGGGAGTCAAGGTATCAAACCATAAAGAGATATTAAATAAAATAACCAATTTATTTTATTGAGGAGGNAAGGATCAAAAAAAGAATAAATAGAGGGGTAGCCTACCTCCTTGGCATTATGACTTGATATCTTATTGTTTTCTCTTGTATCCAACATTTTCGTTGGGATTTTTGGAAAAACCCTTCCATTGCAGGTTTAGTTTCGGTGGTGCAATATCCCCCCTAGCTAGACAAAGAGGAAGATCCATCAAGGGTCTTCGATTGAGATTCCTTTGCGTTTCTGTAGTTGGGCTGCGTTTTTGTAGTGGGGTCACATTTCTGTAGTTGGGGCGAGTTTCTATAGTCGGGATGAGTTTATGTAGCTGGGACGTGTTTTTGCAACTGGGCCGAGTTTATGTAGTCAAGCTGAGTTTCTGTAGTTGGGCCACATTTCCGTAGTTGGGTCGAGTTTCTATAGTTGGGCCGCATTTCTGTAGCTGGGTTGAGTTTCTGTAGCCTGGCTAAGTTTCTGTAGTTGGGTTGTGTTTCTGTAGTTGGGCCGAGTTTCTGTAGCTGGGCTGTGTTTCTACAAAGGGGCCGCGTTTCTGTAGTCGAGTCGAGTTTCTGTAACCAAGCCGTGTTCTATATCCAAGGCCGAGTTTTTGTAGATGAGATCGAGTCACTTTTAGAGCAGGGTTGGGCTTGGAGAGCCTTGGACATCATTGAGTGGCATCATTTCAGGTTTCTTATTGTTTATGTAGTAGATTATGTAGCTACTTGGAAACCATTAGATTTCTGTGCTTAGGAGTATTCTGCAACTGTTATTACAGCCTTAGATATCATTGTATTGTTGAGATTTTGGGAGTTTCCATCCATATTAAGATGTCATTATTATCTGCTCTATTTCTATATCCAAGGCCGAGTTTTTGTAGATGAGATCGAGTCACTTTTAGAGCAGGGTTGGGCTTGGAGAGCCTTGGACATCATTGAGTGGCATCATTTCAGGTTTCTTATTGTTTATGTAGTAGATTATGTAGCTACTTGGAAACCATTAGATTTCTGTGCTTAGGAGTATTCTGCAACTGTTATTACAGCCTTAGATATCATTGTATTGTTGAGATTTTGGGAGTTTCCATCCATATTAAGATGTCATTATTATCTGCTCTATTTCTTGAGTAATGGATGTATGAGATATGTTCATTTTATTATCTTGATAACCTATGCAAACTATTTGTAAGGAACTTCTAGCAGCATTAATACAAAGTGTTTGATAAAATCACACAAATAGTAACAATAACTTGGGTAGAAAACATATATTCCTCATCTATCCTAGTTGAGGAAATTATAGTGGTATCAGAGCTGGTGATTCTTCCAGCCTCTGATTATATTGATTCCTAGGAAGAAAGGATGTGGAGTACCTTCGCGAAGCTCACTAGAAAGAGAAGTGGAAGCAACCCAAACCGAGTAAAAAACTGAGGGAAACATAGGGGATAACCCGAAAGTTACATGAGATCCGATTTTCATACTACTGGATCAGTTGAACAGAGGTCGGGTAGAAGCTAACTATAACCAGGTATAATCTGCTAAGAGACATGAAGAAATGTTAAGAAACCAACAACAAACCCTTACAAAACTCCTACATTGATAGGAAAATAAGGAACAAATGGGAACCATTCAGGGGGAAACCAACAAGGTAGTAGGACTCATATGGAGGATAAAACCACTCATATTCTTGTACAGAGGATCTCATTGATAGGAAGAAATAAAATACCGAGGCCATCATTGCCACAGTTTCTCAAAGAGAAGCATACATAAGTGGCAAAAATGCAGGACCGAGATAGTGACCCATGCAAGTGTTACGAGGAGTATCTATCTACGTAGGAGGATTTCTAGGTGGACTTTTCTTTCCAAGATTACTACAATGTTAAATATAAGAACAAACAACAAGTGTGGAAGAAAACAATGCAGTACCAACAAAACTATGATCTTATGCACAAGGTGGGTAGGTTAAGTATTCCCTCTTTTGATGGGTTAGTTGAGAATTCAACTAGCACTTGGGTGCAAAGGATGGACACTTACCTCCAACTCAACCCAATGTATGAAGTCGAGGAAATCTATATTTACACCTTACATTTGGATGGTGAAGCTAATGAATGGTGGCATGATGGGTACACCAGAGACATTTATCACTTAGTTTCATAGGATGGTTGTCAAGGTAATTGATATTTAAAAACAAAGACTAATGATGTTATTCACAGAGGGTCTGATTGAACCCTTGAAGGCCTAGGTTAAGTATTTTAGGCCACCCACATTATAGTATGCCATCAAGAAAACTTAGGATATGACATACACAATAGCTAGGAAGGTCCTAGTAAATCCCTTCATTCCATAGAAGGGTCAGGAAATGAAGTTTCCCCAGAAGACATGGATAGGGAAATATCGTCCAGATGAAGACACTTGGTGAGAACTAAGGAGGAAAAAACTATGCTTCAATTGAAAAGATCTGTGGGATTCGGTCATAGGTGTATGGGAAAGGTAAAGGTCCATTATATTGTGGTGCTATCCGATGAGGAAGATGAAGGCGAGGAAGAGAACCTTCATAGCCCAGATGATGGGCAAAGAAGTGGTAAGGCACTACACCTTGAAATCACATAACATGCATCGTTGCAAGAAGGGGTCAAGAAGGTGACCATCACCACATTGTCAAGAGTCCCCAGGTATTATACCTTCAGGATCAGGGGAATTATGCATGGACATATATTTACAACATTTATTGATGGTGGGGCCACCCATAACTTCATCGATACAACATTGGTTTCTAGGAGATAAATTCCCATAGAGGAATTTGAGGGATTTGAAGTAGTAGTGGCATATGAATACAACATGACTTGTACTCAGAGGATTAGAGGGTTGGATGTGACGTTGGGAAACTATACATTGACCAATGAATTTTATGTGGTACACTTAGCAGACACCAATGTGGTGTTGGGAGTACAGTGGCTATATTCCCTTAGAGACTTCAAGATGAATTATCAAGAGATGAGGTCAACAGGTTATTTTGAGGAGTATGTCATCAGAAGCACCCAGGATTGTGTACAACAAACACATGGAGGCCATTTTCAAACATGGTGACTTGGCATGTACAGCATAATTTTTTATCACCATGCATAATCCTTCCCAAGATCGCCATCATTATCATGTGGACATACAAGAACTATTGGGGAAACACGACAAAGTATTTGGACCGCTGCCAGTAGGAAGACCGCTAGATAGAGGATTTGAGCATGTCATCGAATTGGAGGAAGGAGCAAATCCAGTAATCACCACACCATATAGACATTCGAAGAAGTTTAAAGAAGAAAATGAGAAGTGCATAAAAGAGTTGTTGGAAATGGGGCATATTAGGCCTAGTTCTAGTCCCTTCACTTCTTCAGTGGTACTAGTAAAAAATAAGGATGGTACAATGAGAATGTGTATCGACTATAGGGAATTGAACAAGAAGACCATCAAAAAATGGTACCCAATACCCAAGATCGATGAATTGCTAGATGAGCTACATGGGGCTATGTACTTCTCAAAGATTGATTTGTGATCGGGGTACCATCAGATCAGAGTCCGAGAGGAGGACATCCAAAAGAAAACATTCAAATGTCACTATGAACACTATGAATTTCTATTCATGCCTTTCAGATTGACTAATGCAAAGGCTAACTTCCAGTCATGCATGAAGCATATCTTCAACAAACAATTGAGGAAGTTTTTACTAGTGTTCTTTGATGATTTGTTGATCTACATCAAGACTTGGGAGGATCATCTGAGAGATCTAGATGAGATTGTGAACATCATGGAGGAGTAGTCATTGTTCACCAAGGAGTCCAAGTGTGAGTTTGGTCTAACATAAATCCTCTACCTAGGGCATATAATCGAAGTTAAAGGAGTACAGATGCATCAGGAGAAGATCCAAGTGATTTTAGACTAGCCCACTCCCAGGTCACTCAGAGACTTATGAGGATTCTTCGGGATATGTACCTATTACAAATGATTTGTGAAAGGGTTTTCATAGTTGGGAGAACCATTGACAAATCTCACCAAGAAGGGAGAATTTAGGTGGTCAAAGGAGGCACATGAAACATTTGACAGAATGAAGAAGGTAATGAGCACTTTCCTCGTTCTAGCACTTCCATACTTCTCTCAGCCATTTGTATTAGAATCTGATGCATCAGGGGAAGGGATAGGACCGATATTGATGCAAAACCACCACCCCATAAATTTCGAGAGCAGGAAGTTGAGAGAGACATAAATGATCTACTCCATCTGTGATAAGGAGATGCTGGCCATTATGCATGCATTGGCCAAATTTCCACAGTACCTGGTGGGAGGACATTTCATAGTGAGGACCAACCGCAACAACTTGAAGTATTGTTTGGAGAAAAAAGACTTGAGCTAGAGACAACATAAGTGGGTGAGTAAGTTACAAGCCCATGACTTTGATATTGACTATGTTAAGGGAAATAAGAATGTAGTTGTCGATGCCCTTTCCAGGAGACCTTCATTTTCCCCCCTTACCGAGGTCTCAACAGATTGGAAGTCTACCCTCTTGGTGGAATACTCCAAGAATACATTCGCCTGTGAGTTGATGGAGGGCACCATCCAAGATGACAGGTATAGATTAGTGGATGAAATCATCTACTACAAGGAGAGGATCTATCTTGTCTGTAATTCCACACTTAAGGATAAGATCTTGAGGGAAGTTCATGATGCTCCTCTAGTAGGCCACCCAGGGTACTTGAATACTTATACACAGGTGAGAGAGAGATTCTCATGGAAGGGTCTCAAGGAGGATGTACTAAGGTATGTGAGGGAGTGCAAAACTTGTTAGTAGAACAAGTCGGATATGACACTCCCAATAGGTTTACTTCAGCCACTACCTATTCCATAGAGGAAGTGGGAGAGAATTTCCATGGAATTCATTACAGGGTTGCCAAAGGTATGGGGCATGGACTGTATCTATGTGATGGTGGACAGATTGACCAAATATGCACACTTCTTTGCCATTCTTTCATAATACAACGCATCTCAGGTAGCAGATCTCTTCTTCAAGGAAGTATTCAGGCTCCACGGTCTTTCGAGGAACATAATAATTGATTGGGATAGCAGGTTTCTCAAGGCATTTTGGTAGGATCTGTTCAGGTTATCTGTGGTGAAGTTGACACGTAGTACTAGATATCACCCCCAAGCAGATGGGCAGACTGAGATAGTGAACAAATGGGTAGAAGGGTACTTGAGGAACTATGTGCCAGGACAACAATGAGCATGGATAAAATGGTTTCATCTCAGGGAGCACTGTTACAACACCACTCAACACATGTCTATCGATATGAGTCCGTTCGGGGCATTGTATGGCTATGATGCCCCATCATTTGTAGATTTGGTGTTTGGAGAGAGAATGCCCCCCAAGGCCAAAGAATGATTGTAGGAAATTCAGGACATACCGAGGGCCCTAAGGGAGAATTTACAGGCTGCACAAAACCAACAGAAGATGTATGCAGATAGGCACCGAGTGGAACACAATTTTGAGTTTGGGGACCTAGTCTTTATTGGGTTGCAACCTTACTGAAAGTTATCACTGAAGAACAATGGCGCAATGAAGATGAAGCCCCACTTTTATGGACCTTATAGAGTGATCAAGAGAGTTGGAGAGGTGGCATATGAGTTGGAGATAAAATAGGGAAGCAAAATCCACAATGTCTTCCATGTTTCCTGCCTCAAGAAGGCATTGGGCCAACAAGGCACTGCTTTGCGAGATTTGGTAGATCTTCCTCCTCTAGATGAGCAAGGATATTTGGTTTTAGCACCCAAGAGGATTGTTGATGTATGAGAACGAAGGATGAGAAGAAGAGTCATACGAGAGTACATGTTCATATGGAAAGGGTTGCCTACAAAAGATGCTACATGGGAAGGAGATAATATTTTACAACACCTTGATCTAGAATTTTTTGAGGACAAGCAATATTGGGAAGGGAGGACTATAATTTCCCCCTCCAATTGATGACTCATCATCCTATACAACTCTTCTAGGCTATAGTCAACAAAGAAAAGGGGATTCAAGGTATCAAACCCTAAAGAGATATTAAATAAAATAAACAATTATATTTTATTGAGAGAAAATTAAGTCAGGGTTTTATTTGGTCAAAGGAAGAAAAATCTAGAAGAATCGAAAGAAGAATAAATAGAGGGGTAGCCTACCTCCTTGAAATTATGACTTGATATCTTATTGTGTGCTCTTGTAGCCAACATTTTCGTTGGGGTTTTGGGAAAAACCTTTCCATTGCAAGTTTAGTTTCAATGGTGTAATATCCACCCTAGCTAGACAAAGAGGACGATCCATCCATGGTCTTCGATTGAGCTTCATCTTCGTTTCTATAGTTGGGTCAGGTTTCTTTAGCTGGGATGATTTTCTATAGCTAGGTCGAGTTTTTGTAGCTAGGTCAATTTTTTGTAGCTGGGCCACGTTTTTGTAGTTGGGCTGAGTTTATGTAACCAAGTTGAGTTTCTGTAGCTGGGTCACGTTTATTTAGTTGGGACGATTTTCTGTAGTCGGATTGAGTTTCTGTAGCTGGGTCATGTTTCTGTAGTTGGGTTGAGTTTCTGTAGCTAGGACAAGTTTATGTAGCTGGGTCGTGTTTCTGCAGCTAGGCTAAGTTTCGGTTGTCTATTGGAGTTACTTCACACACACCTAGGATTCCTTTTCCTAAGGTTTTTATTTGTTTATTAGTCATAATTAGTCATTACCCAGTCTCCTATATTTTGGGAGAGAATATTCCACCTGGAGAATATTCTCTTTCAGTTCACACTTCAGTTTGACTAGTTGAGTTGAGTTTAGATGTTGCATTGGGATCATCACCATGCAACATTGGGATCATCACCATGCTAATTCGAACTTGCCTTGGTATCATCACCAAAGTGGCACATTAGCATTGATTCCTTGAGTTAACTCCTCACTACTTTTTGTTCAGTCAGTTAACTGAAGACTAGTTGACTAGTTAACTCAACTAGGTGGCAGTTCATTCCCGTAACTGCCTGAGAGACTAGAATAGGTGGCAGTTCACTCTCGTAATTGCTAGTGTGTGTCCAGATCACTCTAGACCACCACTATGGAGACTTGTTTCACCTCAAGTCCAACTCATTGAGTTATACAGAGTATATCATGTGTAAATTATTCATTATTCACAACGGTTAATGATAATTCTTTCCATTCATTCTCTCCTTCTTCTTCTTTTTCCAATTGTCTTTGAAAATGTGTGTATCATTGTTTAGCTATATCTATTCTATGCAGGTCAACACATTTACATGGTATCAGAGATGAAAAAGTGCTAAGAAAAAGATACACCAAATTTTTTTGCAGGTACAAAAGATTGAAGACAACGGAAAGATGGAATTCCAAAAAGAATTCATTCTTACACCTTACAACTATTTTGCATGAATACAGGTTAACCATGAATACATATACAGAGCTGACATCAGCCATAGAAAAATCCAAGTACTTAAATCGCATGGATGAGGCACTTGGAACAATTTGCAGTCTTATTTCTCCCGATCTCCTTTTTCATATATCTTCCTGTAAGACTCCCAATGAAGCTTGGACGATATTGGAAGGGATCTTTGGAAAACATGATGAGATGAGGGGACACATGTTGGAGGTGGAGCTTCTCACATTGGATCCAAAAAGCTTCGAGAATATCCAAGATTTATTTACAAAATTCAAGGATTTACTGTCGTAACTCAAAGCTTGCAGGGTTGATAAATCGAAGGAGGAGAAACAAATGGTTCTCACCATTCTATCCAAGCTTGGTCTTGAATTCTCTGTATTTGTATCCACATTCCATACTGTCAAATTCACCTCTGAAGCCACCTGGAATATGCCTTCTCTTGAGGACTTTATCGAATCCTTGACACAAGAGAAAACCAAGCTCATCAACATGGGCGCAATCAAAGACCCAAGGGTGCATGCACTCACTGTGCATGATGGCAGCCACAAATATCAGAAATATAAATATAAATATAAGCGGAAAGCTCATGCACATACAAAGAAGGAAGGGTACACAAAACCCTTCACCAATGCCTCCAGATCCAAAGGACAAAAGGGAAGAAAAGGAGAGAAATACACATATTGTCACAAAGGATTCCATTCGGAATCCACATGTATGCAAAAACAAATAGATCTGATGTCTCAGATACTTCAGCAAAACAACCTTGGAGATCGCATCCCCAAGGGTGCAAAGAAGAAGAAGCCAGAAGATCTGAATTCCAAGAAAGGTAATTCTAGCCATGCCTTGATAGCAATCAACTCCTCTCCTGATGCTTGGATCGTAGATTCAGGAGCATCACATCACATGGTTGCCTCAAAAGCAGTCTATTCTTCTTTGGATGCATGCAAAGGTCCTCCTATTCTGATGGGAGACAACTCTTCTGTCGAAGTCACCGGCAAAGGAAGGATTGAACTCACCAACGGAAGCTTCGAGAACATGCTGCATGTTCCCAAGCTTTCTGTAAGCCTTCTCTCCGTGTATCAGATGACGAATTATGGCATCGGAAAGAAATTCATATTCACACCAAATTCCGTGGACATATACGACATGCAAACCAACTCTAGGGTTGTTACCGGTGAGGTAAATCATCAGTCTAGATTATATACAATTTCTGAATTCATTGAACCTGATTATGCTTTACTGCTTACTCATGCTGATGAAAGTAGTAGGATATGGCACGAAAGGTTTGGACATTTGAATTTTAGATACATGCAATGGATTAACAATCACAGATTAGTTGATGGTCTACCAGACATCCTCTTCTCCAAGGGAGTATGTGAGGGATGTGTTCTCGGAAAACACCCTCAAGAGAATTTTTTCAAAGGAAAGTCTCAGTGAGCTTCTGCACCTTTAGATAGGATCCATAGTGACCTCATGGGTCCTTTTCCACATCCATTGATAAAAAAAGAGAGGTTTGTTCTCATTTTTGTTGATGATTTCTCACGTTTTACTTGGATCTACTTTCTCAGGCAAAAATCCGAGGTCTTTCAACACCTCAAAGATTTCAAATATTTGGTTGAGACACAGTTCGAAAAGAAGATCAAAATCCTCCGAACTAATAATGGGGGAGAGTATGTGAATCATGAGATTCATAATATTTTCCATGAGGCAGGGATTCAGTTGCAGCATACAATTCCCTACACTCCGCAGCAAAACGGAGTTGCCGNGCCTCAAACCAAAAGTGGCCCACTTTCGCATTTTTGGTTCACGTGCATGGGCCCAGATTTCCTCTGAAAAGAGGAAGGCAATTGATCCACAAAGAACTGAGTGCATTTTTGTTGGATACCCTGACAGTGTGAAGGGATATCGGCTTATTGATCTTTCCTCGGACCAGCTCATCATTGAGCGTAGTGTCCAATTTGAGGAAAGTGTCTCGCATGTACCTCAGCATTTGCATGCAGACGCCTTCACTCTTCCACCTGTCCGAGATGATGAGCATGCACATGTTGAATCTTCTTTAGACGAGAGTTCTGATTCAGAAGACTCATATGATTCAGATTCAGAGTCAGTATAGTCAGATGTAGATTCAAAGCATCTAGATGCAGTCGTAGAGCCAGAGCAGAGGCCCAATTGGGCATAGACTACTCTTCAGGATGCAGGGGATCTCATTGGTGATCCAACCAATACTAGGAGGACTCGAT